>JAPJBO010000223.1:0-277172 GCA_030068145.1 Diplonema papillatum | reverse complement strand
TGCTACCCTGTGTGGTCTTTTCGTCGTTGAACGAGGTGCGCAAAATGCCTCCCAGCAGCTCTAAGATGTCAGCGAGCACCAGGTCGTCCTCCAGCCGGCACGGACAGGCGAAGTCGTCGTAATATTGTAAAAGCGGCAGCGACAGGCCGCTACGGACGACACGGGCGAGGATCTTCGCGAAGGCGTTATAGTGAACAACGCTCGCCGCCTCGCCAAACGACAGACGGTCGAGTCTGAAAAATCTCAACAGTCCGTCCGGGCCCTCTGCCACCACACACCTGCAGATGACATCGTTCTGCGCCTTCATCTGCCTGTAGGCGTCCCGATGGTCCAGACCCACGGAGTAGAAGGCTGTCCCGGCATACTTACCAGAAGCCTGTTGAGCCAGTTGCCGCGCCACCTCCACGAAAACGTCGACGGTGTCCAGCCTGACCCTCGTCGTCATGTGGACCGCCTTGTTGACCAGGGCCATGCGCCCGTCATCGCACGCGCGGAGCTTCGTCTGCCACCCCTTCTGATCCGCTTTCAGCTGGGAAACCATAAAACGCCGCAGAAAAACCGCATTCGTCGGAGGCTCCACTAGCTCGACCATGAAGCCCCTGTCCACCTCTTTCTGCACTGACGCCCAGATGGCTCCCTTGTTGGCGACCGACTCACCCCTAACGGCCCGCCTGACCCTCGCCAGCACGTCGGGCTGGCGCCGAATCAGTTCTTCTACCGACAATTCCGGGTCCCCCAGGCTCGGGCTATACAGGGACGCGTATCCCACCGGGCCGGCCATCGGGCAACCCTCCTTGAGATTCGCCAACAGGCTGTCAGGCTCGGCGATACGCAGCTCAGCAAGCATTTCGCCGAGAAGGGCCACGTGGCAGGCATCCCCTTCGTTGTACACGAGCTCTCCGGCCCTGCTTCGCCAGCGGTCCAAAAACGCTCTGCGCCGGCGCTGAGCCTCTAACACCGGGGACAGGGCACTGGAGTCGATCGCCTCCCGGAGTTCCTCATCCACTTGAGGCATGTCCTTGACCTCCGGCAGCGCCCCCAGAGCTCCTTCCAAAAACGCGTACTTGCCCTGCACGTCCTGCAGGCCGCCAGCGGGGTCGCGTCTGAGCGCCGACCCTCCCCTTTCCTCCCTACTTTGATGGAGTCTGATATAGTCATGATGATGCCCGCCAGCTTGATACGCTGGCGGGGAAGCTGGGGGCTGGGGTACGGGAGGGGAATCGGGGAGCTCGGGCGGCAGCGCCTCGCCGCCCGCATTTCATTTTCCGCCTCCTGCTTCTCTCGGGGTCACCGTGGGCTTGTAGCTGTCCCGGGACCTCTTCCCCGCCGGCCCGCCGTCAGGACCCCTGCGCCTCTTCTGGGTCCTACTCCCGAACTGGGGCCGGCCGGCGGGAAAAGGCGCCGAAACTGTCGACGCCACGACAAGCGTGAGCTGGAGCTCCCCGAGGACGTCGGTGTCCAGCCTGAGCAGGCGGTCACATGCCGCCCCTAGTGTCGCCGTGCCCGGCAACCCCCTCCTCACGCTCGCGAAGAGGCGCCTCGTCCGAGAGTCGTATTCACGGGCCAGGTCCGGCCCGAAATTGCACGCTAGGTCCGTTAGCAGTGCTGGGTATCCAATGATGATCGGGTACGGGACGCCGCCGAACGCACCGGTCAGGGCGGCAGTCACCATAACCCTCTGAACCGCCCTCGCCGTGTGCTCGAAGCCACAAGACTTCGCAGCCGACGGAGGCGACTCAACATCCACCCAAGGCATGGAGAGGTCCTGCAACCTCTCCACCTTCCTCTGGAAGCTGTTAAGCTCCTGGTGAGACGGCACCAGGTTCCTGGGCAGCAAGCCCAGCCCGAAAAGGGCCAGCTGGGCGTCCACGTCAAGAACCTTCGCCGGAAGGTCCTTCGACCGGGCCGCCCTCTCGTCGTCCCGCCTGGCCATCTGCGCCTCCTTGCGCTCCTCGCTGCAGCGGTACCACTTCTTGGCTGCCGTCCTGAAACGCGGGGACATACCCGCCGGAAGGTCGCCAACGCCGTCGACCACAGCGCACTCCAGAAGCGACGACATCGCCAAATCGGAAAGCAACTTCACTACCCTCTTGTACTCGGCGGGCGTCTCGTCGAGACCCGCCGCCCAAGCCTCGAACATCACGACAGGCAGCAGCGACCGCTGCTTCTCGTCCACCACCACGTCGCGAACTGCCGCAAACTTCAGGGGCGAAGCGTCATCGTCCCATCCCCCGAGCAGCTTGAAAGGCCCACGCGGGGCGTCCTCCGGATGCATCAGGCCCGCCTCGATACGTGCATCCCAAAGCTGAGCGAGCGTCATGTTATCTTTCCCCCCTTTGCCTCCCGTTTCGAGCTGAAGACGAGAGATTGAGGCCATCCCAGCCCCCAGATGAAACAAGCACACGCGTTCGCGACTGACCGCGTCAATCGACCTGGGCGATCTTACGCGTCCGCGGTGCGCCAGACGGATCACAGCCAGACAAGCTTCACGCCGTGCACGCGGCACGGCGGACCTCGACCAAAGTGAGCCCACACGTCAGCGATCGGGCCAGACGGATCTCAACCGGGCGAGCTTCACGCCGCGCCTGCGGCACGGCGGATCTCAACCACAGGGAGCCTACACGTCAGCCATCAGGGTAGACGGATCTCAACCAGGCGAGCCTCACGCCGTGCACGCGGCACGGCGGATCTCAGCCACAGGGAGCCTACACGTCAATGACCAGGCCAGACGGATCTCAACCAGGCGAGCTTCACGCCGTGCACGCGGCACGGCGGATCTCAGCCAAAGCGAGCCTACACGTCGGTGATCAGGGTAGACGGATCTCAACCAGGCGAGCTTCACGCCGTGCACGCGGCACGGCGGATCTCAACCTCAGGGAGCCTACACGTCAGTGATCAGGCCAGACGGATCTCAACCAGGCGAGCTTCACGCCATGCACGCGGCACGGCGGATCTCAAACCAAAGCGAGCCTACACGTCAGTGATCAGGGTAGACGGATCTCAACCGGCGAGCTTCACGCCGTGCACGCGGCACGGCGGATCTCAACCTCAGGGAGCCTACACGTCAGTGATCAGGCCAGACGGATCTCAACCAGGCGAGCTTCACGCCATGCACGCGGCACGGCGGATCTCAAACCAAAGCGAGCCTACACGTCAGTGATCAGGGTAGACGGATCTCAACCCGGCGAGCTTCACGCCGTGCACGCGGCACGGCGGATCTCAACCTCAGGGAGCCTACACGTCAGTGATCAGGCCAGACGGATCTCAACCAGGCGAGCTTCACGCCATGCACGCGGCACGGCGGATCTCAAACCAAAGCGAGCCTACACGTCAGTGATCAGGGTAGACGGATCTCAACCAGGCGAGCTTCACGCCGTGCACGCGGCACGGCGGATCTCAACCTCAGGGAGCCTACACGTCAGTGATCAGGCCAGACGGATCTCAACCAGGCGAGCTTCACGCCGTGCACGCGGCACGGCGGATCTCAAACCAAAGCGAGCCTACACGCCAGTGATCAGGGTAGACGGATCTCAACCAGGCGAGCTTCACGCCATGCACGCGGCACGGCGGATCTCAAACCAAGCGAGCCTACACGCCAGTGATCAGGGTCGACGGATCTCAACCAGGCGAGCTTCACGCCGTGCACGCGGCACGGCGGATCTCAAACCAAAGCGAGCCTGCACGTCTTCGGCCTGGCGCCCGTCAGGCGCCAGACGGATCTCCGCAGCCGGCACTCCGAGTACCAGGCGGGACGAATCTCGGCCGGATCCAGCCGCTCGATCGTCTCTCGGCGCGCGACGGCCCCCCCTCAGGTGGACCGACGGCTCGCACCTCAGGCGACAGCCTGGCATGCCCCCACGCATGCTCTGCTACTCGGTATTCAGTCCCGGCGAGCAGTGGCAGGGCGCTCTCCAGCCAAACAAGTAGACCAGAAACAAATGACTGATCCTGTTTGGTGGCGATCCGCGCTCCTGCCGGGGCTTTGCTCGGGATTAGCTGAATTAAACACCTATTATATAACGGTTTTTTACCAGTCCATGGGAGGTCACACTGTCCTCCAGATTTTGGTCATTTTTGGCCATTTTTGCCACATTTTCCAGATTTTGGCCAATTTTGGTTATTTTTGCCAATTTTTCCAGATTTTGGTCAATGTTGACCAGTTTTGCCGTGTCTTCCAGATTTTGGCCCATTTTGGCCGTTTTTACCGATTTGGCCAGGATTGGCCATTTTTGCCATGTTTTTCAAAAAATTGGCTATTTTTGCCGATTTTTCCAGGTTTTGGTCATTTTTGGCCAGTTTTGCCATGTTTTCCAGACTTTGCCCATTTTGGCCGTTTTTGCCGATTTTTCCAGGGTTTTGGTCATTTATGCCCTGCCCCTTGTCTGAGTTTCTTAAACCCGCACAAGCTCGAACAGGCAGTCCGTGCGCGGAAAAAAAAAAGGTCGAAAGACACCAATCTGTACGCCCATTCGGGATCGTCGGAAACACAAAAACACGTGTACCGCCCCACCCGCTTCGATTTCAGCCACACTAGTCTTTCCAAAGGGAATATCGACTATGCCTGCGAAAAGCTCCCCGAAGGTCCAGCCGAAGCCGAAGGCTCAACCTAAAGCTCAGCCGAAAGCTCAGCCGAAGACCCCAGGACACAGCGCAAACGGCCTCGCGCCGAAAGTACGGATAGCAACAGCAGCAGCAGCAGCGCCTCGGTTGCAAAGGCGCGACGCGGAAGGAAGAAGGTGGCGGCGCGTCGAGGCCTTGTCCCGCGACCTGGCATTGACTGGCCCCAGCGTTCTCCCTGTCACGAAACCACCAAGTAAGAGCCCGGAACAACGATTCATCGACCGGATCAAGAAAACCGACCCCGGGCTGGCTGGGTTCTACGGGAAGCGCCAGCTGTGACTGCTCGACTTTGCATGTCTCGTGCTCATCATGCACCCATATTTGGTACTGGGACCTTGTCTGACTGGCATAGTACGCAACGGTCTGCCGAGTGGACAAGCTTGGACAAGTTGGACTCCAGTGGCCGGATCATGCTGGTGACATCTGCTGCCTCACGAAGGACACTGCAAACGACCGTTACGGGCCACCGACTGAGGGACACGCGCCGGAAACCCAAAACTGCAGACATCCACATCCCAAGAACAACATCGCACAGTGAAAGAGTCATGTGAATCCGGAAGGATCGCGTTTGTCGCGCTTGGGTGGAAGTCCGCAAGAAAATAAGTAAAAGAGAAAAAGCTCTGGGGAGGGGCTATACGGACCCCTGAGGACCGGTTACTACGAATTCTTTTCGGACCAGGGTTTGTTTCCGAACAGTTTTTGTGACCGGGATCCAAAAATCGGCAAAAGTCTGGAAAAATTGGCAAAAATGGCCGAAATTGACCAAAATCTGGAAAATCGGGAAATCTGGAAAAATCGGAAAAAATCGGAAAAAATGGCCGAAATTGACTGATCTGGATAAATCGGCCAGATCTCAAAATTGTCCAAAATCTTGAAAAATCGGCAAAAATGGCTGAAATCTGGAAAAAATCGGCAAAATGGCCAAAACCTGAAAAATCGGCAAAAGTCTGGAAAAATTGGCTAAGATTGACCAAAATCTGGCAAAAATGGCCAAAATCGGAAAAAATGGCCGAAATGGACCAAAATGAGGAAAAAATGACAAAAATCTGGAAACATGGCCAAAATCGGAAAAATTCTAAAAACCGTTATTTGCGTTATTTTTTCCGTTATTTTGCGTTTTCGACCGTTATATAACGTTATATAACGTTATATAACGTTATCACCGTTATAACGTTATATAACGTTATATAACGTTATCAACCGGCCATCTATGGTGCTTCACCTAAATACATTCAGGCTCAAGACAATATTGATCGAGACACACCCAGCCCACAACAGGATGTCTCACTATCACGTTGCTCGAGTCCACAGCCTGACGCACCTCTGATGGCTATTGCTCGCGCTACCATGAAATGCATTCGCATGGCTGTGACAAACGCAACAAAAAAACACTCAATAGGTGGGAGGCCGGCGACTACATCATCCGATACGGCACGGAGGGGGGCCACATGTACTTGGTCGTCTCGGTATGGAATCTTCCGTTTTTTGTCTCACGTGATTGTGCTTTAAAAATGCAAGCCGCGAACACGCCAAGAGACGGTACAAACTTCAGTCTCCACTTCGCGGCGCTAAGCGCCCATGTTGTCGATGCCTTTTGTGTTCGCCATACTTCTATGGCGCCTGGGACGCAGTATGGTAGGGGTATGTTGATAACGCGAGACATCTGACTGGTGTCTCCAAATGAGGATTCGCGAGCCGAAGCCCGTTGGCGCTGGAAACGGATACGCTACGGATCCGAAGACCCCAACCCCACAAGGGAGCAGCTGCCGTCTTCCCATCATTGGATAACATGCAGGGTCAAAACCTTGTGTCTTTTTGGCAACAGGGATTTAGACCCAAAAAAAATGGCCACCCATTTTTTCCGGAAAAAAAATTGGGGGTTTTTAAAAAAGATTTGAGTGGGATAAACACGCAGTCTTTTTCCCTCCGAGGTTTTATTGTCGCAAACGAATCCCCGTGTGCAGCGGGCGGTGCACGGGGATTCAAACTCGTGAAACAGCCAGCGCACACGAATCAGGCTGCCACACAAACCCACATCATCGCACACACACACGTATCAGGTTACCACACAACGCACATACACCCTCTCCGGTAGCTCCGGTCCGCTGACCTCCGCGGCCTTTGAAAAGTTTGTTAACCCCCCCCCCCCCCCCCCCCGCAAATAAAATAGGTGTAATGCCCTTATATCCCGGTCAAAACAAATTTGTGCCCTTATATCCCGGTTCGGGATATAAGGGCACCAAATTTGTTTTGAACCGGGTTTTTAGGGCAGGTCCAAAATTTGGGTCTGAAATTTTGGGTCCAAAATTTGGGTCCAAAATTTGGGTCCAAAATTTGGGTCCAAAATTTGGGTCCAAAATTTGGGTCCCAAATTTGGGTCCAGAATTTGAGTCCTGTTTCTGGTTCTTCTGATTCTGGAAGGGTTCGGTTTTGGGGTCGGTTTTGAAACCGAACCCGAAACCGAACCTTCCAAACTCGGAACCGAACCCAGAACCGGGGAGGACGGTAGGCTAACAACAAGGTGGCAGCTCTCCTCAGTACATCACGCAAGAATGGCTGATTCCTTCCTGAAGTCATCAACTGTCTTTGTGCCCTCAGGAAGCGCGAACTGAACGCAAGGACCTTCCAGACGTGGAACACTGTACGGAGAGAAGATCACACAACGGAGCAGGCGGCCACAAGTAGTTTCTAGCAGGACTAGTACCCTCACACCGAAGTGATCGTGGGTTGCCTTAACGAAACGAACCTTGTGGAGCTAGGCTGATAGGTGGGCCTTCTACAACGTTAGCACCGGTCAGCAAGTAAACGTATTCGACCCCTGGCACAGAAGGCACGCGGTGGCTATCGGGAAACTGCGTCGCGCACTCAGACAGAATTGACAGCATGTACTTGGAACCCTTTCTCACGGTCAGTAATCTGGACAACCATTACGCTGGACGAATATCAGGAATCTATCCATAGGATCTATAGGAATAATCGACGAATATCTTCGGGCTGTTTCAAAAATCTTCTCAAAAAATACAGGGTCAAAAGGGCCTTCCCCCCAAAAAAATAAGACTCCAGATACGCAAACTCTTTCGAACGCTGCACACGGGTATCCTTCAAGTGACCTCTAACTATCTGTTGCATACGCGTATCCGGATCTGAAAGCCGAAGACTTTGTAACACTTTACCGCGACCGAAGTCGCGAACCGGGTTCAGCTTGCACTGCAAAAGCAGCATAATTGTGTCTTGCGCACGAGCGCGGAAATCCGCCACCCACCATTCGGTTAGATATTGCAAGAACACAATTGCGAAGCTTACTACAAACGGATAGTGTTACAAAGGCGAACGAATCATGCGAGAACCTATGGAGGGGCCCCTCGACAGCTTTCAGAACACGGCATAGTAAGTCAAGAGACGGATAAGCGTGCGCACATTCTACTCCCGTTTGATCTGCATTTTCCACCTTTCCCCCTTTCTTTGATCTGCTGGGTGTATTTGCGGGACTACTGCAAACGTATCGAATGAAAGCTAGAAAGTACAAACTAAGACCAGTTCCAGTTTGCTCTGGGGGCAGGTTTGCTGTCACCTGGGGGGTTTTCTAAAGCCAGGTACCACGGCTTAAGTTCGGCTGCATCAGTGTTGGCTTTCGACATACTTCTGTGTGGGTTCGGTGGACCGCCCAAGACTGTCCAAAAACTCAACCAAATTTTGACCCAAATTTGAACTGGACCAAACTTCTGACAAAGAATTGACCAAATTCGAACTTTTTTCGAACTTTTTTCGAACTTTTTTCGAACTTTTTTCGAACTTTTCTCGAACTTTTTTCGAACTTTTTTCGAACTTTTTTCGAACTTTTTTCGATTTTTTTTCGATTTTTTTCCCGATTTTTCTGGCCCCAGTATCTTGGGTCCAAAACAAATTTGGTGCCCTTATATCCCGGTTCAAAACAAATTTGGTGCCCTTATATCCCGGTTCGGGATATAAGGGCACATATTTGTTTTGAACCGGGATATAAGGGCACCAAATTTGTTTTGAACCGGGATATAAGGGCACATATTTGTTAGGGGCGGGATATAAGGGAAATTTACCTATTAAATAACTTTTATTTAATAATACGAGCATATTTAATAATACGAGTATATTTAATAATACGAGCGTGGTTGGTCTATATTTAATAATACGAGCTTATTTAATAATACGAGTATATTTAATAATACGCGTATATTGAATAACACGCGCACATTGAGGAACACCCATATGCACCATAGTTTGAGCCCGGAGAGAAGGACTGACCGGTGGGCCCCAAAAGTGCAGAAATCGCTGAACGGTGAAGCCGTAAAAGCCGATACAGGTCCAAATCTGGAGAAGGGCTAATGCCCTGAACATACTCAACAACAAAACACATTCTGTCACCAGGCAACAAAAAGAAAATGGCTGGTGCACCGCCTACTGAGCTGCCGAACGAGGCTGAGATGGAATAACAACTGGGAGAGCTCGGTGTCCAATGTGCAGGCTCGGATGCCGGTTCCCTTGTGGCCCTCGAGACGGCCGAAATGGCTATTCAGAACGATGGCACGGGCGGGCGCACCGACGACCATGCACCAGTACGACGCCAACCCTGACGGGCGGCAACGCCAAAAATGCGCTATTTAATAATACGAGCTATTTAATAATACGAGCTATATTTAATAATCCGAGCTATTTAACATTATGCGAGGGGGGGGTTTAGTTAGAATGCCACCAAAGCAGCAGAACGTGTCCTAGTGTTCCTTCCGCGTGGAGGCACACGGAAGAGGGCCTCCGCAGGGGTGCCTCCCCGCAAACCCGCGAGTAATAAGGTGCCTCTTCCAAGGCAGGTTTTATCTAGCAAGGTGGCCGGTGCTTCCTCACGGGCCCCGACGCACGCCGCGTCCTCCTCCAAACCCTCACTGTCGTTCTCTCCATTCTCTCTCTCTCTCTCTCCGCATGTGATACGAAGAAGCTAGGTTCGTCACGGCAGCCATCCCAGTGAAGGGAAATAAAATCTGGAACAAAAACTGCGGTACTTTTTGATGAAGTTGAGCAATTTTTTCTCCATTTTTTTTTCTTGGCGGCCATCGGCCCCGCGGCAGCGTTTACCAAAAAGACACAAGGTTTCGACCCTGCATGACAAGTAAAGCGACAGCGAGAGTAGTGGTATTTTATTGTTGCGGCCTCCGACCAATCATACACCTCTCGTGTCACTGCACAAAGTCAGACTGGAGTCAAGCTCAACAGGGTCTTGTGGGTGGGCTCGTCTGACACTTATCTATTGAGACCGAAACAACGACACAGGGCGAGGTAGAAGTGATTGGACGGCAGGACGATCAGGATACGGTCGTTTGCACCTTCGGCGCTGGTGACAACTTTGGCGAGCTCGAGTTCCTCAACGACCACAAGTGCGTTGCCGACGTGCGCGCCGTGACGAAGTGCAAGACCGCACGCATCAACCGGGCACACTTCGAGCTCTGCCTCGGCCCCGTGAAGGGGTACCTGCGAGACTCGACCCGATCGTCGACGTACGACTACTACAGGCAGAAAACGGAAGTCGAAAACTGAAGAGAAGATGACGCTATCTGCTGTGTATTTTACACCGATTAACACGGACGGGTGGATGAAAAGGCACATGAACAGAAATAGAAGCACTTCACAGTATAGCAGTTTCCTTGAGACGTGTGGCAGAGCTTTCTGTCCTCACAGAACCTTCCACTCGTCGGCCGGCACGCGACGAATAGGACGATATAAAACTTCCAATGGTCAGGCGCTATCACCGTTGAATTTGGGGCCAACAGTCCGGATGAGTCCTGCACACCCAGGCGTTCTCCCGTGTTGCGCCAAGTCGGCTAACGGTGAGTCAAACTCTGGCAGCAGCACCATCAGGCGTAAAACCATTGAAGGAAGCACCTACGTTGAGAAGGGTGAGCGCAACGTGCCGCCGCCTACTTCTGTTGGGGTTCGACATCGTTTCTGGCAGTGCCAGGAATGGCTGGCTTTTCGATATCCCCAGCACATGCATGGGCTTCTGCGGTCGCTCCCGCGTCGATCCTCCAGCTCTTCAAACTAGTCCTGCAGTCGGGCATCCCCTGTCCACATCATTAGGGCAACTGCTTTTTCACACCGTTCTTTGAAAAGGTTGGACATCTTTTTGCTTCGCCGGCCAGACCAAGCGACTCGCCAACCGTGCCTGTTTGGCAAATTCCCGGGTCGCGACGACGTTCGTCGAAGGACAACCCCTGTCGCCTCAACGGTCAACCGAAGACTCGGAAAATGCCGGCTTCTTGAAAGTCGAAAAGGTCTACAAAAAGTGGAGGAAAGCCCGCGCGGGTGAAACCGACAACCTCCGCGGCTCCGACTTCCCTTCGTCGGTAAACTGTTTTTAGGCGCCATCAGCTCAGACTGATACCATCCACATGTACCTTACAGTAGTACCACAGGCACTACAGGGTACTCTGATAGTATGGTGTGTATACGTGTGGTGGTACTACACCGCAAAAGCGCGGCGTACGAGTCAGAATCGTGGATGCAAACTGCGCATTCACTCAGCACGAGACATTCGTAGAAAGAGTGAGGCGAGATCGTTGTCCCCGCAGCCAGTGGCTGAGGGTTGTTCAACAAAATCTTTACTTCATCCGTCTGCAGCCGGATCAGAAACTTTCTGTGTTCCAGAAAAATACTCGAGGGCTGCCTTGTGCTTACTTCGAAGGAGGCTAGAGGGGAGAAACAATACGACTACAAAGTAGGTCTTTTTTGTTGAACTCTTACGCCCGCCACTGAACCCAGATTCACCTGTGTTTCGTGTGGGCTACAGCACATTTACCTCCTTTGATCTTTTGCAGCTGGCAGCCTCCTCAGGTATTTCCTACAAAGCAGGGCGCTTATACAAAAAAACTGCGTCACTCAACCCGGTCATCACAAATCTCGGGTTTCTCAGGGCCGGCCATCGCAGCTGGGGCCCCCGAACAGCAGGGCCTGCTGCTGATCCCGATGGCGGGCACCTCAGCAGTGCCTGGGGCGAGTCGTGCCCGGGCTGCGAGCGCTGGTGTCGGCGGTGCACGGGCGCCACGACTGGGAGACGTACGCCTTTTGTTTTTAGCCACATGCAATGTGTGAGGAAACTGAACCGCCCAAGTAGGTCCTTCTGATCATGATCATTTGCCAAATTTGCCACCTGAAACCACGTCCAGGATTTGGGCTCAGGGTAGTGCGGTCAACGAAAACTCTAGTTTCCCTTTCTACCTTCTCCTACTCTCGCGGTGTACGGTTTTACACAAGCGCCAGCTTGGAAAAAAAAACGCTCGACGATGCTGCCCGACAAAGAACAGAAGGGATCCCGAGTGCTGTAACTACCGAACCACGTGTTGAACGGACGTGAGGTCATGCGGGTCTACCCCTACACGACAAATCACACAAACGCAACAGGTCAAAGTCCTGAGTGAGAAAGCAGCACACGGTGGTGTAAGCGAAGAACAAATCAGATTGTGTTTGTATTGTATTTGCCCCTTACCTCTATATCCCTTCCATTCGGAGTCGAAGCAGCTACGTCGAGTATTTCCGTCTTCCACCTGGCTTCCCATCGCCTCAGCTTCAGCAGTGGCGAGAGCGATGGCTCGCGTCGGTTGCGGCGGGGGAACCCACTCGTTATTGTGCCGTCTTCGCGCCGACGAAAGCATTTCGACACCTCTTTCGCAGCCCGGTAGTGTGTTTCAAGCACAGAAGAAGCCCCGCAAAATCCGCTTGCTCCCACACGCGTACCCACACCCCCCCAGGCATCTTGTTAAGAACCATCCATCCATCCATCAGCCGGCTGACCCCCCCCCCCCCCCCCCCCTCAGGCTATTTTCACTGTGGAGGGGGGAGACGCTACCTGTCACACTCTAAGGTGGTCACCACGGTGGGCGGTCAGAAAAAAAAAAATTTTCTTTTGCCCCAAATACCCCAAATACCACACTTTGGAAAATTTTTGTGGGCCCACTTTTGGCAGGGAATTTTGACCATTTCACCTTGGAGAATTTGACCACCCAGCCTCCAAGGCAACTGCACTGTAGAGGGGGGGGGGGGGGTCTGGTTTATCCGGCCATCCGGCCAAAGTGGCTGATCCTTAACAAGAGCGCTGCACCCCCCCCCCCCCACACACACAAACGACCCATCTGCAACAAGCGAGCTGTTTCCACGGACTCGTGCAGCTGAGAATGTCCCACCTCTTCCCACTTCGAAAAAAAAGAACGAAACGTCCGAAAGGACTGCGGTTACCCACTTCATGCCCGAAACATCAAGTCTGTCGGTATCGGGGTTGTAGCTCGTACGTCGAACGAGCTCAACCAAGGGTCGCACAGGCAAAGGCGTGTCTTCCTCAGTCGCGGACCGGCTGAGTTTATGCACGCGTTTCGTTCTAGTTTGACAAGGCCAGGCCAAAATCAGAGAAGTCAGACCAACGTCTGGCCGACCTGGAGTCAGGCTAGCAGATGTCAGGCTAGCAGAAGTCATGCCGTTGTCAGACTAAAGCATCCAGACTTTTATGTATTCCCTCCTTCTTCGTCCCAGTACACAGTATCCCCTCGTCCCTCCTTTCTGTGGGCGAGACCTTTTCAGTACATACGTGCTTTCAAATTCTGTTTTTGTGTGATACTTCTTTTCCAGAGAAACACATTCCAAGCGCAGTACACGCTCAGAGCCTTGACAAGAAGAACCGGGGTTCTTGTGCGCAGGCAGCTTATTCCGCTCAGCCGCGCGAATGGAACCCGCTGTTTCAAATGAAAGGGGCCACAATTCTTCCGAAGAGGCGCTCGAATGGGCTGTGGAGAGAGGTGGATAGGGCGAGGTGAACCCCTACGCAGCTACACAGAGGATGGAGTGAAAGAGGGCGCGAACAAGGCTGAGAATGAAAAGTGGGTGGCAACGCCAGCTTCTCGGTGGGGGATCATCATGCGTTTTCTGCGCCGGCGCACCCGATTGCACTCGCGAAGATTTTGCCTCCAAGCTTCGTTGTGGCTGGAGTCCGCCGCGTGGGGAGCACAGGCCCGCCTGTGTGTGACTTCTGTTGTTGCTGCTGTTGTTGTCCCCGGCTTCAGGCAGCAAATTAGGCTGCTTCTGCCCGTCTGGCCGACTGTCTGCAGTTAGTCTGACTAGGACAGCAGAGCAGGCCCAGCCAGCTCGGGCTCCCCGAGATTGCCCACACCAGCTGAACGCTGGAGATCTCTCGCGGTGTTGGCGTACAAAACGCTCGCCAAAGCCGGGTACAAGGGTTCTGGTTGAAAGTCGTTTCCTCGTCCCATTCAGAATTGAAATCTTTGGTAATGATCCTGCTGCAGGTTCACCTACACAACCTTGTTACTACTTTTGCTTCCGCTATCTGAGAAACATTGCTTGGATTCGAGCGCTGAACTTAACCAGCGTCCCTCTCCCAAGCTCTATCCCACAGCCAATCGGTAGCAACGACGCGCGGTGTGTACAAATGGCAGGGACGTAATCAGTGCAAGCTGATGACTTGCGCCTGCGAACAACCTAAGCACCATAAGGTACTCGTTCGCTGCGAGCTTTCCCTTGGAGGAAGCGGGGGAATCGTTCCTCGATCTATCCTCAACTTATACTAACAGCGGGGTTACCTCTTTGTACGCTGGCGTCGAATACTGGTTCTAAGTGTGCTACTTCCGTAAGCAGGACAGCTACTTAACAGTTGACACGACCTCGAGCAAGTTCCCTGTCGCCTGAAAAAGCGAAGCTTTCGAAAGCTTCCACTCAACCACTCTTTCGGTTTTCTTTTTCTCATAGTGTTCGATGTTATAATTTTCAACGTGCTTTTTAGTTGTCGTGTTGTGCTTATTTTTCACCCCTTTTTTCTCGCTTTTCACCCCCTCTCAGCCTCCGTCCCAACCAACATCAATATACACAATTTCTTCCTATTTTCTCCGTTTTAACCTGCGCCATTTCAACGCCCTCTCGTTTTCTTCTGTTTCTTGAAATGAACGCAAAATCCTGCGGGATAAGGTTGACGAGACCTCCTGGCTGGCTATCAACGGTAGTGGGTGTTTTCGCAGGGTTGCACGCGCGAATCACCCAAACACCGCACCGAGGTATGAGATGTGTCATCAGACCCCACAAAGGTGCCAGTTTATCTTGCCAGCAATATTGATTCGGGATGGACAGTGCTGACTTGAGGTCTCCGAGTGTTCGCTCATCAAAGGACGTCGGCTTATCTTGACAGCAGGTTTGTCGAAGGAGCCCTCACGACTCTTTAGCCATACTTCAACCCTCTTGCTAAGCTAACCCTTCAACCTCGCTCGTTGTGCTGAGCGAGTGCCAGGAGAAGAAGGATGACCCGCCGATGCTGACACTTGCACTTTACAGAACTCATTGCTTAACAGACACAAGTTGTCGACAATTAACTAGCAAGCTAACAAACACGACCATACATTTCTTCCGTGTGCAACGATTCTACTGTCTGCCAGGCATACTGGGGGGAAGGGAAGGGTGAGAGCGCCGGCGGCAATGCAGCGAAACACAGCGGTGACGCTGGTGTTTTTCGTCGTGCTCGTCGTGCTGAGCGAGTGCCAGGAGAAGAAGGATGACCCGCCGATGCTGACGGTGGACGCGATCCGGGAGTCGAACCGGGTCTGGATGGTCGAGTGGTACAAGGGTGCGCCCCTGCTGAGCCAGGTGTTCGCGGCCGTGGCGGACTCGATGAACGGCGCTGTGCAGTGCGGGAGCGTGAACCAAAGCGACGCGGCCGGGCAGCGGGCCGCGGAGGAAATCACGGGTGAGTTCGGCGTCCCGAGTGTGACGGGATCCGTCGCGTTGTTCAACTGCCTGCCCGTTCACACCCGCGCGCAGGGCTCGTGGATGTCGCCGGTCCAAGCGACGGAATCGTCGATCTTGAGCTACCTTTCGGGGCACCTGCAAGACACGACGCAGCGCATCGAAAACGAAGAAGAACTGGCCGCGTTTCTGTCCACGTCGCGCCCGGCGCTGGCCACCGGCTACGGGCCGCACTACCGGAAGATGGACCACCTGCTGATCTTCCTGAAGAGGAAGCCTGCCGACCTCCAGCTCTCCTTGCAGCTGCGCGCCATCGGGAACCTATACTGGGACTCCCTCAGGGTCGGC
This sequence comes from Diplonema papillatum, assembly GCA_030068145.1. Classification (NCBI taxonomy): domain Eukaryota; phylum Euglenozoa; class Diplonemea; order Diplonemida; family Diplonemidae; genus Diplonema; species Diplonema papillatum. The sequence goes on along the minus strand of JAPJBO010000223.1, from coordinate 261,449 downwards.
ATCGTGGCCCTCGACCGGTTGGAAGGGAAGGACAGGAAGTGGCTGGGGTCTGTGGTGCTCCGTTGCGGGCTGAGAGACCCGGAGTACGACGCCAGCATGCCGGGAGGGTTCCGGCTGGGGTCTGTCGTGGAGGTTGTGACGTCGTCGCGGAGGGAGCTGATAGGGCAGCAAGGCACGGTGATAGGCCAGCGGAAGGGCGAGGACGGCAGGGTCGACGTGGAGTTTGCGAACATGGTCAAACTGGTCCCTGTCACCGACCTCAGGCACGTGTCGTTCCGCGGGGCGAACTACAGCCTCTGCTTGGTCTCCGACGGTGCCGCTTTCGAGACTGCCCGGTCTGTCGTGACACTGATCCGGTACTCAGACGTCGTTGCGCAGCTGCATCGCAACTTTGCAATCGCCCCCTCTCCCAGCACGTCTGCGCCTCCGCTGAGGTACCATCTCGTGCCCGGCGTCCCGATCAGCCCCGAGCCGCAGACGCTCACAGAGGACCTGGACGACTGGATCTGGATCGCTGACGACGCGGAGGAACCCGTCAAGAAGGGCAGGCTGGCCGCTGACATCCGGCACCTCGAGTTCGACAGCGCCGCCCTCACCGAGCCGCTGACCACGATGGATTACCACGAGCACACGTGAAGCGGATAGCTGCGCCCAACTCTGACGCAGAGCGAAGAAAGGGAGTGCAGCTGCCCAAGGTACATAGAGCAGTAGATCCTCGGAGTAGTGAGTTCAACTAACCAGGTGCTCAAGGTAGACCGCGGTCAAAGCGCAGAGCAGCTGTGCCATGCGTAGATGCAGATGCAGCAAGGAATTTGCTGCGGGACCGTCACGTAGCACGCAGAAAGGAAGGGACCATCCCGGAGGTGCGAGGAGAAAACTCGCATGAAGGCCATCGAGCACGAGCTTTTGCCGAGGTTCCGCTGATGATGGTCCGCCTTATGTGTGCCGTGGCTTAAAGGACCGAAACACGGCGCAGACGGGACCAGTGCGGTGTTGAGCACCCATTCCAAGCACGTTCTTGCAATCCCCCCATTCCAGTAGGGTACTTCACGTAACGCGACTTGCTGTCCTCAGCACGCAGGATTCGCACTCTTTTTCCTTTTTGAGATCTTACTGCAAGTGAAAGTCTGCGCTTGGGGGAATGAACGAGAACGGAAGAAAAGAGACACATATCTTACTTATTTTCGCTGCAAGGAAAGTCTTCTGCGCTTGAGGTTGAGCAAAATCTGAGAGCTTTCTTCAGAGCTTTCTCTCCTTGGTACAAGGTCTGAACTTTCGTCAGAGGCTTCTCTTTTCCTGAAATTGAGGCGGAGCTTCCTTCGTGTTGAACTTTCTTCAGAGCTTTCACGTGCAGGTTTAGACTTCGGCATTGGTCTGGGTGGCGACGCCTCATTTCTTTTTTGACCTGACCCACATTCACAGTTTCACGGGATGCAGCAACACTGTCCTTGTTTGTCTTGATAGCAAGCTGCTCCAGCCTATCAAGCTTTTTTGCCAGCTGCTGAAATCCAAACTCCTGAAAGAAAGGGGTTCCCCTGAGAGCGAAAAGCTGCCTGAGGCTGTGCAAGAGGAAGGTTTGCAAATGTCTCTTGCCTTTCAACAAGGACTGGAACTGAAGGAACAAGACTGGGAGACTCTGAAAGAGCAAGGGAGTCAGAAGCAGGAGAAACTGACATGTCAGATTCGGGCACAAGTTCAGGTGAAGGCGAAGGCCACAGAACATCATCGTCAAACACAGGTTGCTGCAAAGGCTCAGGAACAGCAGCAGGTTGCTGCAAAGGCTCAAGCTCGTGAGCAAGCAGAGGCAGCACAGGTTGTTGCAGCTCCTGAGCAGGCTCACTTTCTGCAACTTGAGAAAACTTTCCCTTCAGTGCCTCTTCCACAGCAATCATTGACATGTGGAAGATGTCTTGCCCGCTGTTGCTCATACGCCAGTGCTCAATAAACGTTTTTTCTGCCTTTACGCCTATTCTACTTCCACAGATCTTGAGAAGACGCTTGAGTCTACCCCACAAACCATCAGCAGCCTGCGTGCCAGCTACCCAGCTCTTCAAAACATACTTGCTGCACAGCTCTCTAGCATGCTCTGAACTCAAGCTGCTGGCAACGTTCCCAGAGTGAATAGCAGGTGCTGCACACGGCAACCCCATGTCCACTGTGCTCTGCGGAGTTTACTTCGAAGAACGCCACCGCACAACGAAGACAAGTCAGTGCTGCCAAGTGAGTCGCAGTCACAATCGCGAGGGCCCTGAGTTTTTTAGCTGATTGCTCAGACACGGTTGTAGAGGCCTCCCCGTGACGGATTCGCCTGTGCTCTGGTAACACAGATGGTCCTGGCTGTGACGAGCTACGAGCAGCCGCCTGACAAACCAGACTCGCTGTCCTGCAGACACTCAGTATCCGCGCTGATGATGGTCCGCCTTATGTGTCCGTGGCTTAAAGAACCGAAACACGGCGCAGACGGGACCAGTGCGGTGCTGAGCACATATCCATTCCAAGCACGTTTTTGCAATCCCCTTCTATATGCATCGCTGGTCGAAAACATACGATCCGTGGCAGATGGATAGTTTCCCATCAATGACGAAACGCTCACTCGAACACCTCCTTGCTCTTGCTCTCTCTTGAACACACGAATCATTGACAATCGGGGGTCCCTAAAAGTTCTGCGGAGACTGACGGCGACTACAGAACACGCAACAAAAAACGAGAGGATTGTTATAAAGAACCCGTTTCGACGCAGGTCTCCCGGAGAATATACAGTCCCGGATCTACACTCAAGACGCTCGTGGCCGCGCCTAGATGGCTCGCACTCGTGCTCGTCCTGCTGAAACGGACACTAAACCGGCCACACACAACGCAGCCCTTCACAGACGACCCGCAGTCACTTCTATAGATCCCGTCAGGCGAAGTGGCACGAGAACCTGCAGGTCTCGTGACGGGGCTAACAAGGCTGTTCCCAATGCAAGTCAGCAGCTGGCGAGGGGGGTTTGCACCCCTTCTTCGACCAGAATAAAGAACCTGCAAGAATCATCCCTCGTCTGAGGGGAGAAATGAATCGTCAGATACAGACTCAACCAACAGAGGCACACCTTGGCACCTCATTCTGTCTGGGGGTGTGGGGTGAGCAGGGGTTTCCGCACCCGTAGTGAATTTGTCGGCCGACAAAAAGTTTTTTTGTTGAATCCAGTGCCCCGCAAAGGAAATAACCGGCCTCCTATGCCACCAGCAATTGGGTTCTTTTGTAGCAGGCTTTTCCCCTGGTACCTTACCGTTGAATCACAGAAGAAAAAAAAAAAACGTTTTGTCAGCCGCAATTCTGTTCACTCACGAAAGGGGTGGTCGGTCCTGCTATTTGGGGTTACGTTAAGTTCGGCTCCCGCAATCGTGGGTGGCTACAATATTTTTCAAGAGGTCTAGTCAATCAAAGGGGGGGTCGACTCATTATGAAGACCCGCTTTTCCCATTTCTTACAGGGAGGGGGGTCGACCAATGTTGGCACCCTACCTGTTTTTTTGTTTTTTTTGTTTTTTTGTTTTTTTGTTTTTTTGCTGTTTTTTTGCTCTGGAGGTTTGTGTTTTTTTGCCCTGGTGGTCTGCTGGTGCACTCTTGCTGGCTCGGGTGAGCCAGGGTCTTCCACATGCAGGCCAGCGGTCTGGTGAGGTGGCATTTCGAGTACTTATCAGAAGCTTTTGAAGCAGTCTGCAGAACTATCAGGATTGTTGAGCAGTAGCTGAATGGGCTTGGCAGGCAGAATGTGAAAAGCTGGGCGTTTTTTGGTGGCCTAGGTGCAGTGTAGCAAGGTTCGGCCGGGCGTGTGCACGAGTATTCGGGTTCACCAGGAGGGCCTTGTTTTTTGTTTTTTTGCGTTTTTTTGTTTTTTTGTTTTTTTGTTTTTTTGCTGTTTTTTTGCTCCAGGATTCGTTTTTTTGCCTACATTGGGGTCGACTGATTACGTAGCCCCATTGTAGCACAATGTAGTACACGGTGAACTCCAGCAACTTTTGCTCGAGCTAAAGTCCGGCCTCAAGTGCGGGTGTGACCACACCCGGAAATAGGGTGTGAAATAGGGTGTGGCACACCCAATTTGCGGGCACACCCGCTTTTGGAGAGTCTGGTTTTACTCGAGCAAAAGTTGCCGGAGTTCACCGTGTACATTTGTCTTCCGCCGCTTTGTCTGGCGAAAAAACGGACAGCGACACGAGGAACGTCGAGAAAACAAGGCGAGACAGCTTCTGAGCAGTGTTGTCGCAGGGTTTAGGCACCGGACGTAAGTGGGCACGGCGCAGGCAGGGCAAGGTTAAAAAGCTTCCCTGTGCACGAGTCAGCTGCCTCATATGTTCCTCGCCGAGACCTGTGAAACGCCTGCGAAGAGGCAGCACTATGCAGTTCTGTACAGCTACAGCACACAGCCGTGCTGCGACCCAATCGCTAACAAGTGGGTTCAACCCAACAGGACATTCCAACATTGTAACCCTCTGTTCAATGCAAACGAGACAAGGAGCTCCTGCTTCCATTGCCAGTCAAAGAACCCGAAGTGGTTGACGAAGAAGACCGGTTGTGGGAAAGTGCCCGCGTCATCAATGCTGACGAGGAGTCAGAAGACGCAGAAGTTTATGTTGTCGACTTTATAATGTCGAGCGTTATAAAAGAAGCCAGAAGGGTGCACTGGTAAGTGGTGTCATGCCAAACGGCAGCGAAGGCATCTCCGCTGATCCAGCCCGTCGACGAGACCGTGTCAAGGTCCCCTTTGGGCGATGCCATACGTACAGGAAGGAAGCGCGCCGGGAAGTAGCAGCCATACTTGGGCTGACTGGAATCATTCGGAACAGTCAGATGCCCGCTTGGATAATGCTTGCATAACCCACGCTGCCCAGGTTCCTGCTCACCGTTGCTGTGCCAGTGAAGAGTGTGACACGTGTACCCACGAACGGAGTTACACGTAATTGGATTAATGTTGACCCGGGTAAAACCTGGGACACCCCCCCAAAATGGGGCTGGGTGTCCCAGGTTTTACCCGGTTCGGCATTTTTTTTCTCGGGGTTTGCGACTTTGCGTTATTTGCAGAACATCGCGACCCTGGTGCTTGCCCGCGCCTTGGGCTGCACAGTACTCAGCTCGACCCCTAGATGCCGTCATGGGAGGCTGCAGGACCACCACTGGTGCAGTCACGCAGGGGTGGAGACTACCTGGGAAACCCCCGGTATTCCCAGGTCTTACCCGGTCTGTCATTTACCCGTTCCAGCTTCAGTCCAGTTCAACATTATTCCAATTACGGTAATCCGCGCACCGCACACATTAACATGGCCCTGCCAAAAACGATCAGAAATTTATAGAATTCCGTGCCTGAAAAAAAGAGCCAACTCATTGTGCATGATGAGCCGACCTGCATGTAATGAGTCGACCCCACCCTTTATTCCCCAGCAGTATTTTATCATACTTTTAAGAAGGCTTTACCCTACTACGCTGTGTGTGCCCCGCTCTCTGGGGTCTTCCTTTTGGTAACCGCATCGCAAGGGTAACCTCCAACCTCACCGGCTGCAGTGTCGCAACACTCAAGCAGGTTCGACCCTCGGAGTGTCGCCAAGGCCATCATCTCAAGCTGCAATAACAGAGGACTCCACCCCAGTGCAGAGAGCAAATCACGCCTCAACACGAGGTCGCCACGACAAGACGCTAGAGGAAGGCAGCAAGAACCAGCCTCGCTTCCTTCACAGCACTGTCACCAGCGATGAAGACGTCGGCATCGCCGCCACTCCAGCGAAACAACGCGGAAGTGCATTGCCATGCAATCGAAGGGATGCAATCGAAGGGAGGTCACTCAGTGGTCACTCAGTGGTCACTCAGTGGTCACTCAGTGGTCACTCAGTGGTCACTCAGTGGTCACTCAGTGGTCACTCAGTGGTCACTCAGTGGTCACTCAGTGGTCACTCAGTGGTCACTCAGTGGTCACTCAGTGGTCACTCAGTGGTCACTCAGTGGTCACTCAGTGGTCACTCAGTGGTCACTCAGTGGTCACTCAGTGGTCACTCAGTGGTCACTCAGTGGTCACTCAGTGGTCACTCAGTGGTCACTCAGTGGTCACTCAGTGGTCACTCAGTGGTCACTCAGTGGTCACTCAGTGGTCACTCAGTGGTCACTCAGTGGTCACTCAGTGGTCACTCAGTGGTCACTCAGTGGTCACTCAGTGGTCACTCAGTGGTCACTCAGTGGTCACTCAGTGGTCACTCAGTGGTCACTCAGTGGTCACTCAGTGGTCACTCAGTGGTCACTCAGTGGTCACTCAGTGGTCACTCAGTGGTCACTCAGTGGTCACTCAGTGGTCACTCAGTGGTCACTCAGTGGTCACTCAGTGGTCACTCAGTGGTCACTCAGTGGTCACTCAGTGGTCACTCAGTGGTCACTCAGTGGTCACTCAGTGGTCACTCAGTGGTCACTCAGTGGTCACTCAGTGGTCACTCAGTGGTCACTCAGTGGTCACTCAGTGGTCACTCAGTGGTCACTCAGTGGTCACTCAGTGGTCACTCAGTGGTCACTCAGTGGTCACTCAGTGGTCACTCAGTGGTCACTCAGTGGTCACTCAGTGGTCACTCAGTGGTCACTCAGTGGTCACTCAGTGGTCACTCAGTGGTCACTCAGTGGTCACTCAGTGGTCACTCAGTGGTCACTCAGTGGTCACTCAGTGGTCACTCAGTGGTCACTCAGTGGTCACTCAGTGGTCACTCAGTGGTCACTCAGTGGTCACTCAGTGGTCACTCAGTGGTCACTCAGTGGTCACTCAGTGGTCACTCAGTGGTCACTCAGTGGTCACTCAGTGGTCACTCAGTGGTCACTCAGTGGTCACTCAGTGGTCACTCAGTGGTCACTCAGTGGTCACTCAGTGGTCACTCAGTGGTCACTCAGTGGTCACTCAGTGGTCACTCAGTGGTCACTCAGTGGTCACTCAGTGGTCACTCAGTGGTCACTCAGTGGTCACTCAGTGGTCACTCAGTGGTCACTCAGTGGTCACTCAGTGGTCACTCAGTGGTCACTCAGTGGTCACTCAGTGGTCACTCAGTGGTCACTCAGTGGTCACTCAGTGGTCACTCAGTGGTCACTCAGTGGTCACTCAGTGGTCACTCAGTGGTCACTCAGTGGTCACTCAGTGGTCACTCAGTGGTCACTCAGTGGTCACTCAGTGGTCACTCAGTGGTCACTCAGTGGTCACTCAGTGGTCACTCAGTGGTCACTCAGTGGTCACTCAGTGGTCACTCAGTGGTCACTCAGTGGTCACTCAGTGGTCACTCAGTGGTCACTCAGTGGTCACTCAGTGGTCACTCAGTGGTCACTCAGTGGTCACTCAGTGGTCACTCAGTGGTCACTCAGTGGTCACTCAGTGGTCACTCAGTGGTCACTCAGTGGTCACTCAGTGGTCACTCAGTGGTCACTCAGTGGTCACTCAGTGGTCACTCAGTGGTCACTCAGTGGTCACTCAGTGGTCACTCAGTGGTGGTCACTCAGTGGTGGTCACCCAGTGGTGGTCACCCAGTGGTCACCCAGAGAGGAGCCACAGAACCCAAAAGCAGCGTATCGGCGATCGTGGTCGCTGCAGCGTGGGTAAGTGGTTTAGAGGAGGTATTCCGCATTGCATCCGGGTGGCGAGCGTCGATGGAGGCCAGGGCCTGCGAATGTCTTTTGTCAGAACCCCTTCCTTTTTTTTGGTACTAACAATCATGCGGGTTGCCCTTCAATGTTTTGGTGCTACAAATACGCAGGCAGCGCGTTTTGGTGGTTGATCAGAATTCCTTTTATGCTGAAAACGACACAGGGTAAACACAAGTGGGAAAACGCTCAACCGGCACGCACAAGCAAAACCAAGCGCCTGTCTTTTTTGTTGTGTCTAAAAATTTGTCAAGAACAAAAACAGATCGATGACACGCATACTATTCTCACTCCCGTTAGATGAACAAAACAAGCTTGAAGGAAGTGCGCACAAACAAAGGAAGCGCCAGATCCGTCATTTTTCCGGTCGAATCGACGTGGGTGCCGGGTAGCGTTGGCCGGCCGAATGTCGAAGTGCAATATTTTTTCAACAAGTAAAAGAATAAAACAAACCTACGCACTTCTTTGTCAATTCTACCGGCCGGCTGCGTAGGCACGAGTGTGCCGGGGACAGCCCGCTGCACGTCAGTGTACCGCAGAGCCACGGGCCTACAGGTCAGTGCTACCGATTTCCCAAATCAAAGCATCAAGGCATCGCTTTCTCGGGGGCTTGGCGCTTGTTGCGGGTTTGCGGGTTTGCGGGTCTGCGGTCGACCGTTGCTCTTGCCAAGGCGCGAACTTCTTCTCTCTTCTCTTCTTCGAACACCCAGGAGATTTCTCGTCTTCAGATCGTGATGCAAAGCTTAGTGCAGAGCACTCTGTGTCCTCATTCGATGCTCTCCTTTCTGCAAACCAGTTGCATGGCGATCACGGTGACCGGACCAAGGAGCTCGCTGTCGAGACTGCATCCGGAACACGATGAGCAGGCCACATAGCCAAGTGTCGCTATCCTTCTGTGATACGCATTTGCTGTTACCCAGTTGTTAAGTAACAGTTTTGAGGTGTCCGCTTGCAAAACATGCATCACACTCAGAACACACGTTCGACGAGCTACGAACAATAATACGTGCACTAAATATACAACCCGTAACCACATAGCCCTTTCTTGCTCTAAGAGAACCCCTTCATGAACCGTCACACGGAGACCCTAAACCCCCGGAATTTCAAGCGAACTTTAACTCTAATAAGCCGCTTGACAAACCGGGCACAGATTGCCGCCCAGATTGTCTGCGCACACTCAGGTTCCGCGCTGATGATGGTCCGGCGAATGGGTCCGTGGGTCAATGGACCGAAACCCGGTGCATACGATAGCGTTGCGTTGACATCCGTTTTCAAGCCGAAGTATGCGCAGGGTAGGTGCCAACCGATCGGAAATAGCAGGGGAAAACGTTGAAAAAGGTCGAAATGTACCTATCGACGCATTCCTTTTTTGTTTGTGCGCACTAGCGGAACTCACCTGCTTTGGTAAGTTTCATGTAGTACGCTGCCAACTACTAATTTTTAGTACCAACGATGCATTGTAAGAAAAGTCACAATCAAGTAGCCTGGCTGATTGTTGACAACACCATAATTTTCAGTCTAAAAATCCTAATCCACGTATAACGCTAAAAGAAAGCTGCAGAGTTTTCACGCCGTAGCAGAACGACCACACCCTACCCAATCCCAAGCACCCCCTAAACGCGTTAGGGGACTTCACAAGGTTTCACAACGGAGTGACACAACAACCGAAACGAGCTGCACCCTCTCACTTTTCTCAACACCCCGCCATACTCAAGCCTCTACGGTCAACCGGAGACTTTAAAATACCGACCTTCTAATCACAAATAACGCTAGAAAGCTGCAGAGAAAAGAAGCGGGGCAAAAATGGGCGGCAGCGACGCGCCGCACGCTGCGCTGGAGTGGCTGGATGGCGCCGTGGAAGCTTGCTTCCGCGCGTGCCTGTGGCTCGCGTCGTGGGCGGTTGTCGCCGCGGTGAACGTGTTCGGCTGGTACGCGGGGCTGTCCGTGGGCGGCGTCCAATTGGGCGGCGGCGGCCGGATCGCCGTGGCGACGGCCGTGAAAGTCGGGCGGAACGGCGTGGCGGTCGTGTGCGACGAGGTGAGCCTCACGCTGCGGCCAGCGCACCCGAAGCCGCTGCTGTTCCGGATACGGGGGGTCAACGTCTCCGCCGATCGTTGCTCGGTGAAGCACGGTGCGCAGAGCAAGGAGCAGCCGTCATCACCGGCTGATGATCCTTCGCCGTCTGATTCGCCTTTGCACCCAACCACCCTCATTTCGTACCTCATAGCCACGACTGCGGTCCACGTCGAAGACGTGGCCGTGGAGATCACCGCCGGCGCCCACGGCGAGGCCAGCCTGCGCTCCTCGTTCACCGCCAGCATCCCCCTCCTCGCCCTCGACCTCCCGGAGACCCGCAGCCGCCCCCTAACCTGCCTCGCGCTGTCGCTCCGCCGCGGCGCCACGGCGTCGCTGCAGGCCAACCAACCCGGGCTCCCCTTCTCCATCCATGGGTGCGTCGACCCAGTGTTCCTCTGCCTCTCCCCGGGGGACTGCGCCGCCGTCTCCAACTCACCCTCCGGCGCCCGGGCGAAGCCCCCCGCCATGTCGCTTCCCGCTGTCGTCAGCAGGTTGCAGCAACGCGATCGGTCCCTCGCAGCGTCTTGGCCGCCAGTTTTCGCCGCGAACGAAGCGCCGTTGAAAGCGTCGCTTCGGCGCGACGAAGCGTACCCCCCCGCTGCCGCCGCGGGTGCCTCGATTCGGCTCGAAACGGGGAGGCGGGTCTTCGACGCGGAAAAGCCCGGGGTTGAGTTGAAGGACGTGTCGGTGGTGTTCGAAGGCGTTGCGACGGTGAGTGTGCGCGGCGTGGCCGCAGCAGTGAAAGGCCCTGAGGAGGAAGGAGTTGAAACGACGGTGAAAGGCTTGGCAGTCGCCCCGGGCACTCCGGGGAGCGCGTACGGCCTCCTCGACGAGCTCGATTTTTCGGTCGCGGCCCGTCCGGGTTCTTGCGACGTCGCGTGCACGACCGCCGCTGCTGTAGCTCTGCATGCGCCGTGCCTCCTGCAGCTTCTGCGGCTGGCGCAGCAGACGCGGCGGGCGCTGTCCCTCTTCGAACAGACCGCCGCAGACCCGCCGTCCCCGGCGCCCCGAAAGCTGGGAACGCTCCTCCACACGTTCACCGCCCGGCTGCACGGGGAAACCGGCGACCCGACGAAGCCCGGGCTCACCGTTCTGTTCCCAACCTGCGCGCACCTGCCGCCGGCCGCGGCCGCCGTGCTGCGGGTGCAGGTTGCCGGCGGCGCGTCCGTTACCACCCAGTCGTGGACCGGCGGCGACACTTTTTCGACCGCCGAAGTTCCCGGGTTCTGCGGGGTATCCTACGATTCCCCAGGGCAGGCGAAGCCGACGCAGCTGCTCACCGAAGCGTGCCGGGCGCGTTGCAGGCTGACAGTGAAGCAAACCGCCGCCACCGGCGACGTCGCGGCGGTCGTCTTCTTCCCCGAACGCCTGCGCGTCGCGCTGACTCCGGCGGTGTGCCATCACCTTGTGTACAACGTGAGTTTCCCTTTGACCGCGCTCGTCTCCGCGTCGCCTGACGACGTCCTCCCCCTCCCCTTCACCCTGCACGACGTGCCTACCCGCGGCCCGTTCGTCGCGGACAGCGCCGAAGGCGGCGGATACTCTGGGACCGCAGCATCGGTCCACTTTGAACCGTGCGCCCCCCGGCTGCTGGTGCGGTGGGGCGCGGGTGGGGAGGGCGGGGCGAAGCCGGTGTGCTTCGGGCTGTGCCCTGACGCGTCGGCGGCGGAGCTCAGCGGCGACGGGGCTGTTCTCGTGCTCCGCACGAGAACAGACCCGTGTGTGACCGCCGCGGTGGCCGCGCTGCGGCTCGCCTTCGGCGCGCCGCGCGCGGACGAGGCGCGGGAGCTGGCCCGCCGGATATCCCAGGCGCTCGGCTTCCACAAGAATCTCGCCGCTCGCACCCGCGCAGCGGCGGAGACCCGGGCGGCGGCGGCGGAGCCACACCCGCTGCCGAAAACCACGGCTTCGTGCCTGTTCTCGGCCGGCGTCGCGGTCGCCCTGCGCGACCCTGACGACGAAGCGTGGCCGGGCATGGACGTAGAGCTGCCCGGAGACCCCCGGCTGGCCGCCGAAGCGAGTAAGTACCTGCTGCGGTACGTCGACGGCGAGGACGAGACCTCCGTCCGGCTGTTCCCGACCGCGGCAAGCGAGGGCGACCTGGCGGGAGCCCTGGCGCCGCCGGTCGACGCGGCCCCGCCGCCGTCGCCGCCGGGCACGCGGCGGCCGAAAAAGCTGCCCGCGGCGCTGCTCGGCGGCGGCGGCGGAGCAAGGGATCCGGAGTGCACATTGGTGCAAGATCCGGCGGCGCAGGGGGTTGATCCCTTGGAAGATCTGGCGGCGCAGAGCGTTGATCCCTTGGAAGACCCGGCGCCCGGCGCGCTCCCCCAGGTGGCTTCCAGCCTGCGGGGCGGCGAGTCGTCGGTCGACTGCCGCGGCGCGACGGTCGAGTGGACGCAGGAAAAGCTGTCGGCCGCCACCTTCGGCCGGCACCTCGGCGAGGGATCCCTCGCCGACGTATCACTCGCGTGCGGCGTGCGCGTGGCCGCTGCGACGGCGACCCTTGCGGTCGACCGGGCCGGGTTCCCGAAGGACCTCGACGCCGTCGCGTCCTTCGCGACGTTTTCCCTCGGCAGCGGGGTGCTCGAAGTGCGGCCCGCCTTCCTCGAAGGGCCCGGGACCACGCACCCCACGCGCAACGTGTCGACGGTCGTGCTGCAGTCCCTCGGAAGCTGCACGATGGACTTCAAGTCCGACGGCGAGGACAGAATCCGCCTAGACCAGACCAGCGGCAAAATCGAGCTGGGGTACACTTGGAACCGCTCAACGGTGCTTTGGGCGCCCAAACACCCGCGACTCGGCCACTGCACGTTGAAAGACGGGGTTTTGCTGAAGCCAGCAGCCGGGGGGGGAAAGAGAAAGAATGAAGACGAGGAAGAGGCGGAGGAAGAAGAAGACGAAGAAGAAGCAGAAGACGAAACCGACGAGACCCCCGGTATTCTCGTGGAGTACGAAGGGTGGCTCTCTGAGGAAGTGACCCCAAAAGACGTGCTGGACACATTCAGAAACGGGGATTCAGACAGCGAACGACAGGCGCAGTGCAAGATATGGGGTGAACAAGCATCAGCGTGGCTGACCGAACGTGCACAGTCTAATGGTACCCTTGGAGAGGAAATCTTTGAGCCACCGTTGTCCGTCCGTCCTGTGACTGACTGCGTCGCAACCTCGCGTTTGGACGTCCGACTGGTCAACCTCGACGTGTTCGCCGCGCTGTTCCCGTTGTCGGACTGCTACGAGTACATTTCCTGGCTCTTCCCGGCACCCCCGCCGCCGACCGACCCGTACTTCTCAACCCTCTACCACGCCCGGTGGGAGGCGGAGGCGCAGTTTCTCGCCCCCGGCGTGCACCGGGAGCAGATGCCGGTGTTCTTCACGTTTTCCGGCGGCGGCATCCACGTGCCGGCTCCCGAGGCGAAGGCGCGGTGGAGCCCGCGGCGCGACGCGTCGGTGTGCATCGAGAACGCGAAGGTGCACGTCCGGCTGGTCGGAAGCAATGCGGTGGACAAGTCGCGGCTGTGGAAGGACGCGGGCGAAGGGCTACTGGACTGGGGGGGTGCAGGTGCGGGTGGGGATGCCCGGCCCGTGTCGAAGGACGACTGCGTGGGGGCAGCTGTGGAGTTCGCCGTGGGGTTGTCGGGGGAGTGGTTCGACGACGACGCGACCGGGAGTCGGCGGCCGACTGCCCTGGCCGTCGAGCTGCGGGTGAACAGCTTGGTGAAGGATGCGGATCCTTGGCGGCTGGCGCCGTACGTGTGCTGCACGGCCGCGTGCCGGCCGGGGGGCAGCGGGGCGCGCGAGGAAGTCGAGGGCAGCAAGCTCTGCCTCGGCAGGAACGCCGTGGTCGCCGCCCAGCGCGCCGCCGAGAACAACTTCGCCGCGACCGCCGCCGACGCGGGCGCCGCGCCGCTCCCCGCCAAGGAGCCGCCCATGGACTGGACCGGGCAGCCCCGCCCGTGGCTGGTCTCAGCCTTCCACCCCGGTGGCCTCACCCTCGACCTCGCAGACGCGCTCTCCCGCCCCCGGCGCGGCGACCGCCGCAAGCCGCAGGCGGACTTCGTCCTCTTCGCCAACGAGCCTGCTGGGACCCCCCTCGACCCCGCCGTCTTCCCGGATCTCTCCGCGAAGCTCCCCGACGACTTCGCCGTGCTCTACACCGGGTACAACGCGCCGCAGAACCGGAGCAAGGTCGAAGCGCAAACCGGCGAGAGCGTGCGCCTGCTCGCCGACGTGCAGGGGGAGGACCGGCTGGCGGTTGACGTGCGGAATTTCAGAGCGGTGTACGACACGCGGCTGCTGACAGCGGGGCGCCGCGAGAGCGCAGGGGAGTGCCCCGTGGCGCAGGACGTGGGCTTTTTCGCGTGCCGAAAGAAGGACGGGGAAGAGTGCCCGGTCATTGGCTGGGACGCGGGAGTGTTGTGCGAGGTAGGGAAGGAGGCGGGTAAGCGGGTCAGAGCCGCGAAACGGGGCATGTTTCAAACTGACTTTGACGGTGAGAATTCAGGGGACGACGGAGAAAGTTCGTCGGATGCATCGGATGACGACATCACCGACGGTCAAAATGGACGGAAAATGCACGTCATCGCCCTCTCAGACGGCGCAGACACCGTGGACGCTGCCATGACCAAAACCGTCAGCCCCCCCCATCAAATCATGACGGCCGACCCGAACCGCTGGACTCCCATCGAGCAGCGTGACACACCCTCCAACACCACCACCCGGCCGCCTTTCCGCGCCTCGGCGGCTAGCCATGTGCCCAAGCACCGCCGCCGCCTTCCGCTGCCGCTCGACTTCATCCCCCCTTGCGACACCTGCCCCCCCTGCATTCTGTTCACCAAGAAGCGCAAGCTTATTGTTGACGCGCCGTTCACGGTCGCCCCGCCGCCCCCGTACCAGAAGTTGCGCGTCTTCCTCATGGGGAAGTGCCTGGTCCTCGGCGAGGGGGCGTCCCTCGTTTTCTCGCAGGGCATCACCATCGTATCCCTCCGCGACCACCCGCGGGGTAAGGGCAGCATGGAGGGACCCGGCGGCGGCGAAGACGGGGTGCAGCGGCACTGCAGGATGCTCGGGGGGCGCGTCGTCGTCGGGGAAGGCGTGGAGTACGAGGAGATATGCTCGAGGAAGGAAGCGGAAGCGATGGTCTGCGGGTGCGGCGGGGGGGAGAGCGGCGCGGGGGACCGCGCGCAGGGCGCGGGCGGGAGCTCGTGGAGATTCGCAGTCCCGATGGTGGAATCCGTCGGCGCGTTCTCGGTGCCGGTCAAGCGGATGCCGGCGTTCGGGCAGCACGACGGACGCGCGCAGGACACCCGCGTGTGCGTCAACCTCGCCGTCCGGGCCAGCCTCCTCTCTACCGACATCGGGGCCGCCGACCACATGCCGCGGACAGACCCGTCGGCCACGCCGAACACACACCACGTCAACGTGCCCCTCGTCCGCCTCTCCACGTACACTCTCCCCGCGAAGCCGTACGCACCGGTGTTCACGGTAGCGCACGGCGCGCCGTTCCTCTTCAAGACCGGGGTTCCCCCTTTCTCGATCGTGCTATCTGGAGCCCTGTCGCCGCTGGTCGTCGCGGCGCCCGCCGATGTGTCCGTCACGGTCCGCCCGTGCGACCTCGTGCTCTGCGCCGGCGCCGCGCGGATCTTCTCCGAGGCGTTCGCGGACGCGAGCGCCATCGCCGCGCACTACCAGGCGGAGCAGCCGACGTCCCCGCTGGACTTCGGCGCCGGAGACTCCGACTCCGTCGGCGGGTCACCCTCCTTCAGCGAATCCGGAGATTCTCCCGGGGGATTCCCCTCGATGCCGCCCAAGCGCCCGCGTGACCTCGACGAGCCAACCGCTCCTGGAGTGATGCTGGGCGGAGTCGCGTGGACCGGCTTCGGCGTGTGGCAGCTGGCCCTGGCCTACGACAGCGGCGAAGTCCTGCTGCGGTCCGCGGTGCGAATCGACGCCGGCGGCGGGGCGGCCGCGGAGGACGAGGGGCCGGGCTGCCTCGACAAGTCGATCCGGGTCGGGTCGCTGCGGATGAACAACAAAAGCTTCGGCCCGAAGCCGCCGGCGGCGGGCGCCGCGTCCGGCGATGCAGGGGTGCAGACCGTCGTGGTGACGCTCGAAGCGCGGTATTGGAACAACGCGTGGGAGCCCCTCCTGTCGAAGGCGTCGCTGAAGCTCTGCTTGGCGGGGCGCGCGGTCTCCGTCGGCGCCGTCGACGACGTGGACGTGACGCTTTCGCCGGTTTTCTTCTCGAAGGTCGCCCGGTACCTCCTCTCGGCCTCGTCCAGCCGCCGCCCGCGCGGCTTGACCCCCGCGCAGTGCTTCAACACACCCCGCGGTGAATCACCCCCAGGGGTTGGTTGCAAACCGTCGCTGCTCCTGGTGAACGCCACCGGAGTCGCCGGGACCGTGGTTTTCAAGCGCGAAAACGGAAGCTCGGAGTCGCGTGATCTTCCGGCGCACGGCGAGCTGCCCGTCCCGTCGGACTGCGAGGCGGCGCTGGCTTCCGACGTCGCCGGGCAGCCGGCGAGGGCGATCCCCGTCTTCGGGAGGTTGCCTGCGCCGGTGCGGTGGAACAACACGCTGGTCGTCGTCGAGCACGACGAGGCCATCGAGCCGGCCGTCGGCTCGCACCTGCCGAACCTCGACTTTTCCCTGCACGCGCGGCCGGGCGCCGGCGACCCAGCGTCGCAGTTCGTCCGGAAAGCGGTCATCCGCAGCCGCGTCGTCGTCCGCAACCTGTGCCCGGCGAGCATCTGGATCGGCGACGCGAGCGACCGCCCGCCGACCGAGGTCCCCGGGAAGGCGCGGGGGTCGCTGCCCCTGAGCGCCTGCGGCAGCCTGCGCACGGGGCTCGCCATCAAGGCGAGCGGCGGCGGGCTGTCGCCGATGTTCTGCGTCTACGACGTGCTGCTGTGCACGCACAAGTCCCTGCGCGCTCAGCGGGCCGACGGCGCGAAGCCGGTGTTCGGCCGCGCCGGGCTAAACAAGATGCTGGACAGCGGGGTGTACTGGGTGGCCCTGGGCGACACCTCCTCGGGGGGCGCATCCGACCACCCGGGTTCCCCGGAGTGCCTGATGCTGGGGGTCGAGCTGAAGGCTGGGGACGTCATTCTGGTCGTGATGCCCGCGATTCTCTTGCGGAACCACCTCCCGGTGCCGTTGAAGGCACGGCTTGTCGTTTGCAGCGAATCCGGGGTGCCGAAGGAGCACTTGCCGATCGTCGTGTTGAAGCCGGGGGAGTCTGACGCGTGCACAGTGTCCCCTGAGTATGACGTGGAGGTGTGGGCAGAGCCGCTGTCCGGGTTCGATACGCCGAAGGGCAACCGCGTCGTCGTGCACTCCCTCAAGCTCGGCGTCAAACCGGCCACCCACGTGATCAAGTCGAAGTGCAAGGCCAAGGACTGCACGGTCGACCTCCTCTGCGACTCGGAAGTGTCCCTGTGGAGCGGCCAGCAGCCCAAGAAGCAGCCCGCCCCGGCGCCGCACGCGGGGCACCGCGGCAAAGGGCCGCACTCGCCGGCGGCGGACCTGCTCGCAGCGTTCGACTGGCCGGCGAGCGACCGGCCAGCGCCGTTGCAGTCTGGGCAGCTCGCGGCCGTCAGCGCGTCGAATTCCGGCGCGGCGAAGAAGCCGGTGTGCCAAAGCGTCTGCGAGCCGGCGCCGCTGTTCACGGAGGAGGAAGGGAAACTCGAACAGGCGGGTTGCCACGGGTTTCGGGTGGTCACGTTCTACGTGAAGTATTGGGTCGTCAACGCATCGGCGTTCCCCTCGCTTTTCGTCGCATCGAGCGGCGGCGAGGAAGAAGGCGTGCCGGCGGCGCGGGGCGAGGTCGTGATGTGGAACGAGGACCGGGGCGGGAGCACCGAAATCGCGGTGTCCGTCCCCGGCCGGAAAACGGGCCGCCGGGACAACGGGTGGAGCGCGGCGCTCGCCATCGACGTGCCGCCGGCGGCGAACACGACGATCGCCTGCCCCGGCGCCCCCGTGGGCCGGGCCAGCTGCAACCACTACCTCGGCGCTGACATCACGCCCGCTGGGGGCGTGTTCGCGCACCGGACGCGCGTGGTGCGGCTGACGCCGGCGTACGCGATCAAAAACGGGTTTTCGGAGCACTACGCCCTGACCCTCCTCACCGGCGGGGCGCCGGTTGCAGCGCTGGGGCCGGGGGAGAGCGTCGACGACTTCACGGTGCCGGCCTCGTGGGGGTCTGCCGGGCAGGCCCTCGCGCAGTGCCACCTGCGCGCAGTGTATACCGACCCGGACACCGCGGCTGAGACGGTGTACGCGTCGAGCGGGTTCTCGCCGCAGACGCTGGGCAACGTCGCGGTCAAGCTGCGGACCGCCGGCGCCGCCGGCGGCGGGCCGCCGGACATCCTCACCGTCAACTGCCGCACGAGCAGCGAGCGGTCGACGGTGCACATCCTGTTCGAGCCCGGGGCCCTGCCCTCACTGCGGGTCGTCGTGCAGACGTTCCGCCCGGTCTTCATCGCCTCGGTGGGGCCCGACGACTCCGGCCATGAAAAGACGTACCCGAAGGAGCGACTCACGCCGTTCAGCAGCGTCCCTCACTTCCACGACGTCTCCGGTATGCCGGCGCTTTCTTTTTTACGCGACGTGCAATGTGTGAGGAAACTGAACCGCCCAATAAAGACCTTCCGTTCATGATCATTTGCCGTCCCCGGTATTTGGGTAGTGCGGTCAACGAAAACTCAGGTTTCCAATTCTAACGTACTCTACCACCTTCCTCCTACTCTCGTTTTCTTATGGTGATAAGCTTGCTTGTATGTATCAAAAAGTGTCGGAAGGCAGCGTGCTGTGCTAAATCACTCAAAACAGGGATTACACACGTACACACCAACAAATTGCATGTGTTCCGAAAATGCAAGCCTGTGCAATGAGTGAATCAACACCATACTGCAGATCGTGTCACTGCTACAGTTTACATGTCCGTGCTTCACGTGGAGATCCCAAACTCAAGACATACCAGAAAGCAACTATCTGAAGAGAGGGTTCTAACCCTCGGCCTGCTCGAAAAGAAGGAGCCGTGTGGATGCGTCAGCGCAAAATTTATGGATACGGATAGCGAAAGGGGCGACACCGTATTTTTTGTCGTATAAGATCGATTATCTTAGATTATTCATGCTATTCCGACGAGAACTAACACTTACAAAGGTTATTATCCGTAGCTCCCGAGAAAAACACCGCAATTTACCCCTCGCTTGCCCACCCACCCTTGCCCATTTTTCTTCAAGTCCAGTGTCCTGAGGCGTCACGAGAAGTTCGTGGCATACACACAAGAGTCTCTGCATGACCTTTCTACGTTTGTTACGCATCATCAATCTTGCATCACGCAGTAAGGACGAGAGCAGCGAGTACGGAGCGTGCCGGCGAGGAGGAGAGTATTATGGGTTGTACACGAAACAAAGACCTTAGAAGATTAACCAATATGACGCGAACTGACACTTTATAAAGTTATTACCCCGTGTAGCTACCCGAGAAAAACACCGTATGCCACCCCTCGCTGCCTCGCTGCGCCCACCACCTTACCCCTGTTTTCTCCGAATCTAGTGCTCTGAGACATCACGAAGTTCGTGGCGTGCAATCTTTGCGTGGCCTTTCTACGTTTGTTACGCACCAGTTTTGCATCAGTTCACGCAGCAGCGAGTACGGAGCAGCGAACTGGCGAGGAGGAGATCTGCATGTCGTTTTCGGTTGTAGATATCAGAACATCAATATATCTGACGAATGCTTAACACTTGTACAAGACCAATTTCCCCTTCGCCTTCTCGAAGACATCGTAGCTTCACCTCACATCTGCCGCAGGAGCCAAAAAGCATTGGTGAGCAAAAAATCGGGAGTGATGACGTAAAACGGTGCGCCACAGGAACACATGTGGTCAGGGCACTTTAGTTGCCCGGTTTGCCGGTTCCACAACTTCGATTTGAAAAGCTGTTTGGGGTTTTCCGGGGCAGATGGCCGAGTTGCGGGTGTGGTCGGCGCATGGTTGGTGGTGGGGCCAGGGTGTACGGGCCAGGTCGGGCAGGTTTGTGAAACCGAACAGCCAGCATTTCAAAGTTCCCCGAGTGCCCTTGTGCAGCGCGACAGGCCGACGAGAAACCACAGCTGTGAAGCGCAAGCTTGCAGCACGAGTCCAGACACATAGAACAGAAGACAGCAACACGCAGAGCAAGCCGAAAGAGGAGAAAAAACACGTCGAAGACGTGTTTTTGTGTGCAAGTGAGGCTGTCAGCAAAGGTTTTAGGCTACACCACCAGCTTCCCGGACTATAAGTGTGGTTGCACTCAAGGAGGCGGCTGAGACACTAGAAGCGGCTTTGAAAAGGTCCATGGGCGACGATAATACTAATCAAAAAGGGGCCGGAGCCGCACAGCAGCAGAGTGCACACCTTCCCACTCAAGGATTAAGGAAGGTGGCCTTCCCAACCAGAGGTGACTGCGGGACATGCACCGTCATGCACCATCATGTTACGGACGAAGGGGGGGGGGAGGGTTAATTTGGGAAAAGGTATCCGTTGACAGCTCGGAGCAGGACTTTTGCCCGATAAAGGACGCATATCAAAGAATTGTGTCAGTTTTTTTTCCATAAAGCAAACGGCGATCACTTTCAACATTATTTGGCCTCTCACCCGCGAACGTGACAGTCGCGAACTTGCTTGAATTAACGACCACTACAGTGGTAGTTCGTCCGGAAGTGGTTAACCATACTTCAACGTTTTTGTGTCTGTAATCCTGCGTCTCAAGTATACAGCTCCGCCGCTGGACTTCGTTGTCGTCTCCTGCCTTTTTAATGAGGAGCCCAGCACTGCACACCCAATTCCCGTTCTTGCATTTGACGGAACACGTGCCCCCATTTTGGTGCCGTGCTTGGAGGCTCCCAGGCTGCTGCGGGGAAAGGCTTGCCCATCCTGGCTCGTGGCCTGCCGCTGGTACAGTGGAACAAGCCTGGGCAACGGCCGCAACCGCGCATGAGATGGATCGGGTTGAGCTTCCTGATCCAACAACTCACCCGACCTGTCCCGTATCGTGTCCGCCAGCACGTGGTTCACCCAATGCCCTTGGTGAACTCGATGCGTTGCAGCTCGCAAACCTTTGCAATGTTCGTGGCATTGTTTTCCCGTTGTTCCCGCGGCTTGTCTTCGCAAAGCTCCGGCCACGCCCCGTTGCGTTCACCGTGATGAAGTATGACGGGAACCCGAATTCACCGACCAACGCGAAGACATGGTGCAACCGTTTCCTTTTGGCTGCATCGCTATACGGTAGATACGTGGATGGATGCGCATCTACCCCATGGCCGAACCTCGACCCGGTTTTGAGGCACAAGGTTGGCTTGTAGGGGATTATTTCTCCCGGTTTTGAACGTCAAGGCTGCCTTGTAACGGTACCAGTTGATACGCCTCGCTTGGCCACCAACGCTAGTGAACCTCCAAAGGAGGACACTGATGACGGTCCGCTGCCATCTGAAACCACGCCCAGAGTGCCAAGATCCATTGCCGGCCCAGCTTCCCCAAGGAAAGGACAGGGTTGGTCTGCATCAGACTTCGGTGCGGTCGTCTGGATCGTAGTGAAATTTGGGGGTCAGGGTAAGCAATCGTACAGCGCACTCCACTGCTGGATGATTGGGACTTTTTGGTGAGGACCGGGCTTTCTCAGGTGGATGTGGAAGTGTCGTGTCAGTACGTCGATACTATCCGCGATGACACCTCCTTCCCCTTCGACCTCCCTCCCTGCGAAGTTGACTCCTGCTTGTTCTTCTCGTGACAAACAGCCTATTCGGCCGTCCCACGTTCAGTTTTGTTCGGGTCGTTTTCTTCATTCGTGTGCTTTAGTTCGATGTCATCCGGTTACCAACGTTAAGAGCTTTGATGTGCTCCAAGAGACGGAAACATGTGCGCCTGTCCACCTTGGTCGTTATGCCCTTCCACCCACTTCGGAAAAAAAGCCTTCGCAAAAGGCAGAACCTGTTTTCGTAAAGGGCACCCATACCTGTTCTCTCTTCCGGACCCGCTCCTCGTGCCGCGCGAGGTAGGCAGCACGGTCCAAGGTCACCTGGTGGGCCGTGCGAGCTTCACGGAGCGCCTCTTCCAACCTGAGGTTCTCCTCGTACAACTATTCGTTTTCGGAATGTCACTTCTTTCCAAGAGGTTCAGAACCAACCTTTTGGGATCCTTTCCGGATCACCATCCTTCATCGCGTAGCAACCACGGTGATACAAGTCGCCCGGGAGAGTGACGTTTTTGCGCAACGCAGATGTATCATCGCTTGTGAACACCACGACTCCGCCTTTTGCTGTCTCCGGCAAAAGCCATTGCGGCACGGTGGAAAGCGATCGCCTCCAACTCGTTTGATGTGCAATTAACGCTCCCTGGCGTCCCAAGAGGAGACACTCATCCCAGGGTTATGATCACTGTGCCCCAACCTTTCAATGAGGCATCGACAAAAACTGTGGGCTCAGCGGCAAGGCAAGCAATGTCAGGAAGGTTGTCAAGGTCTTCATCCTATCGCACCAATCTGGCCAGCAGCCGACAGATTGCCCCTGACGGTGTTCAAACGACAGTGCCATACACGCAGAGCAACATGTACCGAAGCGCCCCATTGTGGATCTCTGCGATCCCGAAACCTTCCGAAATTCCATGTTGTGCGCTTGGCCACGCACGGAACGGGCCGTCGGTTGTAACCGTGTTTGCCGTGTTGAGCCGGTCCATCCCCTCTTGATAGACCGTGATAGACCGATGAATACAGCACCGGGCAGTTCGATGCAGCTCTAGGAACTAGGGATGGACCTGATAGGCCGTGGTGGACCGTGATTCACTGTGATTAACAGCGGCAGGCACTTCGATGCAGTTTCAAGAGATAGGGACGGACCGGCTCACGCGTGGCACGCCGACGCCCAGGTTCTGTTTTGCATTGCGGTGATAATAATGCCGATGATGCAATGCACCATGTCGGCAACGTCAACCCTCTAACAAGTTCAATCCCCTCGATTGAGCACTCGCTCAGGAAGCAAGAAAACATGCGTTGTCAAAGGAGAAGTATTCACCAACCCTTCTCCGCATGTAGTCCACAAGAAACTTCCTGGCTTTTCACGCCATAGCAGAACGACCACACCCTACCCAATCCCAAACACCCCCCTAAAACGCGTTAGGGGACTTCACAAGGTTTCACAACGGAGTGACGCATAAGCCGAAACGAGCGGCATCCTCTCACTTTTCTCAACCCCCTCCATACCCAAGCCTCTACGGTCAACCGGAGACTTTAAAATACCGACCTTCTAATCCACAAATAACGCTAAAAAACTGGGTACACATCAATCTGAACTGGATTGCGAGGCCTTTGCCACTTGTTGTGGGTAAACAACGTGCCGAGCCTGTGGTGCTGTGTATTCTTTCCGTTCAACCAGAGGCTGTAACGTGTCCCACGTGCAGAAAAGTATTCATTGGAGAGGGCCATAATCACGGCACAACCCCCGATGTTGCCCTGGTTGTCAATTCGCAGTTTTTGACATTTCTCCATCCCATACGAACACGACATATTGTTGAGGCCTCCACTTTTTAGTTCTTCATTCAGAGAGGTGTTTGCGTTTCCACACTTTCTCGTTGTCTCCACGACCTGAGTAATCCGGTTTCTACGATTTTAACTGAGTCCAGCGGAATTAACTTCCACAGACAAACAGTTTTCTGACAGGAGATTGGTGTGCAAGGCACCGTGCAATCGGAAGTCAGAATCGCATGTTTATCTTGTTGCACAGTGTCCCAGTTTGGGAGCCGTACACTCCCTGTCCTATTTCTACATGGTAAAGGTACGAGGGAAAGCCTGCTACACGGGACCAAGCTTCACGTGTTTGGCGGTACTGCAGAGCCACAGGCCTACGGGTCAAGTGGCTACCGATTTCCCAAACTATAGCATCAAGGCTTGGCGCACCTTGGGGCTTGGCGCTCGCGCTGTCGTCGAGACCGTCAGCAGCAGGGCAGAGCAGACAGGGTTGTAGCACTGTGCTGCCTCCGACTCAAGCTTTGCAAGCTGTGGTTGACCGTCACGTTCCTGGACCAGGAGCGGCTTTTTTCGTTTTCTTTCTCTTCTTCTTGTTCCATGCAAGGAAAGAAAACCCAAAATACCGTCGTTAAAAAGTTGCTACGAACCTGACTTGTCAAAGCAAGCAAGTTACCTAGCAGGAAGGCGTCGGCGCCTTCCTGCTAGGCATGCCTGGGCTCAAACTTGATTCACATGTGCCTGACACCCCGGTTGACTCCCCGCTGGGCAGAACGTTCACGGGCGTGCCCAGCATGCGGCTGCGAGTCGAGCCGGAGACGCGCTCGGCGCCGCACAGGTCCGAACCGTGGCGCAGACAGGACCAGTGCGGTGTTGAACACATCCAACGTTCTTGCAACCCCCCCCCCCCCCCCACACTTCGTATACTAACTTTCTTCAACCAATACAGCCCTCCACACTTCGTTCCAAATCTGTTCAACCAACGCAGGTGTCACGCACGCGGACCGTAAGGTGGAGCTCACCGTCGGCGCGCGCGCGAACGAGAGGGGGCAGGCGAAGGAGACGACAGCGATGCTGGCGCTGATCCCGACGAGCGCGTTCGTTCCCGTTCCGGGCACGGGGCTGGTGTCGCGCCTGCTGCAGGGCAAGACGGGCCCCGTGCTGGTGCTGATCGAGCCGGAGCTGCTGCTCGACGACAGCGACGAGTACTGCGACTCGGACGGCGAAGACGACGACCCGAACACGGAGCGGCAGGGCAGCCGACGCAAGCAGCAACAGCAGCAGCAGCAGCCGGCAGTCGTGGTCAGCGTCCCGCGGGTCGGTGTTTCGTGCATGCTTGGCAGCGGAGATGTGGACAGGCGGGAGCTGGCGTACTTCGCGATGAAGGACATCGTCGTTTGCGCGAAGCGCCGGGCGGACGACAAGTACGACGCCGCCGTCTCATTCGGCGCGTTCCGGCTGACCAACTGCATGGAGCGCGCGGTGTTCCGCACGATCCTGGCGTCGGGACACGCGTCGGCGAAACTGTCGGCGCAGGAAAAAGAGGAGCTGGCCCGGGTCCGGACGTTCTTCATCTGCTCCGCCGCCGGCCTCTCGTCGACGACGACGGCATCCGCGCGGTACTTCAAAGCGGCGAGCGTCAGCCTCGCGCTCCGCGAGCTCACGCTATCCGTCGACGACTACTTCGTCTACCAGTGCTACGTCTTCGCCCGGCCCCTGCTCGCCTTCTCGGACGGCGGGGTTTGTACGGTTTCGGGACACGCCGCAGACCTCGCAGCGGCCGGAGCCCCCGGGATGTTCGCGCTGGCGCCCAGCAACAACGTCGCGGCGGCGGGGGGGGTCCCGGGCGGGTTGCGGACGCGGCACCTCGCGTCGTCGCTCGCCAGGGCGACGCGGAAGGGTAGAACGCTCGTTGACGCGACCCGGCGGGGGGTCCTCGCCGACACGGTTGCGGGGGGTGAGTTCCTCGAGGAGTCGATGCGGCGGAAAAGGGTCTTGGCTGAACGCAGGGTGGCGGCGGGCGACGTCAGCAGCAAGTTCGGCCATCCGGACTACATCACAGCCCGGCGGATCGACGTGCACCCCCTCAAGGTTTACCTGACCTTCGAAAGCACCGGACTGGTGACTGAAGACAAGCTGCTGTACTTGAACAGGGCCCGGAGCGTGCGGGACGTCGCGGTGGAAGTCCCGGCCGTTTCGCTGGTCCACGTTTTCTCCCCGGCGTCGGACGCGGTCGCCGTCCTCGGCCTGCACTACAGCACGATCTCCTGGCAGCTGATCTACCGGCTGCTGCTGTCGCTCGAATTCCTCGGGAACCCCGTCGGTCTCCTCGGGAACATCGGCGGCGGGCTTTCGGACCTTTTTTACGAGCCGGCGTCGGCGTTCGGGAAGGAAAACGCGAACGTGGTCGACGTAGTCGCGAGCTTGGGCAAGGGGGCAACGTCCCTGGCGGGCGGGTTTGCCTACGGTGTGTCGAGTACAGCGTCGTCGATCACGAGCAGCCTCGGGAAAGGAGTCGCTGCGCTGTCGTTCGATGACGAGTACCTGTACCAGCGGAAGTGCGCGCAGGCGCTGCCGAAGCCGCGGCCGATCAACATCGGCGAAGGGTTCCTCGACGGCGCGACGCAGTTCGCGGCCGGGATCGGCGAGGGGTTGACGGGCATCGTCCGGAAACCGATGGAAGGGGCGTGCGAGCGTGGGCTCTCCGGGCTGATCTCTGGCGTCGGCATCGGGTTGGTCGGCGCTTTCGTCAAACCCGTAACGGGCGCGATCGACTTCGCTGCGCGTACCACCGAAGGTGCGAAGAACATGGTCGTCGACACGGACGCTCCCGCCGACGGCCTGTCTCGACCCCCCCGGGTGGCGGTCGTGGCGCTGCCGCTCCTGCCGTACAACCCGCTGTTCTCACAGCTGATGGCCTTCCACCAGGCGTACCGCCGCGGGAAGTACCTGGGAGAACGCATGATCGGATGCTACGCGGGCCCGCATCTGGCGCTGCTGCTGACGAATCGCCGGCTCGCTGCCTACGAAGTCACCCAGCGGCGGCGGCAGTCGACCGGCGACCAAACCGTCTCCGTTGCGCCTTCGGACCCGTCGGCTGCTGAAGACGCATCCTTTTTCGCGCAATCGGCGGAGCCTCAAACGGCGGACCTCATCCGGCCGCCGTTTGCCTCTGGGATTCGGAGGGTGCACAACTCCCCGGCGGCCGGCGGCGGCGCGGCGGCGCTGGCGGTGGCGAAGAAAAAGCTGTGGGGGAGCAAATACGGCAAGCTCGAAGCGGTGACGCTGTTCCTGGAGGCCGGGACGCTGCGGCTGTCGTTCTGCCCGCCGGACAAGCCGTCGCGCGACGTCGCCCTCGAAGCGTCGACGGCGGACGGCGCCCGGCAGCAGGCGCAGCTGATCTTCGGCGTCCTGCTCGACGTCCGCCCTGACTTGATCCTCAAAGAAGAATCCTTCTCTCTGCACTCCGTGTCCAGCAGCGGCGCGCGGTAGTGGAAAAACAGGAAACAGACACATTTCCCGTTTTGCGAAAAGTCTTCCGCAGACGGCGCCCGGCAGCAGGCGCAGCTGATCTTCGGCGTCCTGCTCGACGTCCGCCCTGACTTGATCCTCAAAGAAGAATCCTTCTCTCTGCACTCCGTGTCCAGCAGCGGCGCGCGGTAGTGGAAAAACAGGAAACAGACACATTTCCCGTTTTGCGAAAAGTCTTCCGCAGACGGCGCCCGGCAGCAGGCGCAGCTGATCTTCGGCGTCCTGCTCGACGTCCGCCCTGACTTGATCCTCAAAGAAGAATCCTTCTCTCTGCACTCCGTGTCCAGCAGCGGCGCGCGGTAGTGGAAAAACAGGAAACAGACACATTTCCCGTTTTGCGAAAAGTCTTCCGCAGACGGCGCCCGGCAGCAGGCGCAGCTGATCTTCGGCGTCCTGCTCGACGTCCGCCCTGACTTGATCCTCAAAGAAGAATCCTTCTCTCTGCACTCCGTGTCCAGCAGTTGGTTGCTGCTGGAGTTCATCATGAACTGCGCTACTGCGCTTCACTTGATTGCTGCATTTCTCAGAATGCTTCTGCAATTCACTCATTTCGACAAAGAAAGGGAAGAAACAGGGTTTCCCGTACGATGCTCTCAATCTGTCAATCCTTGAGATCGTCCTGACCTAGTAAAATTCCCCGTGTTGAGTCAAATTAAGCCGCATACTCCACGCCTGGTGGTGTCATTCCGTCAATTCCTTTAAGTTTCAGCCTTGCGAATGTACTCCCCCCTGAACCCATAATCTTTGATTTCTCGTTCGGGGAGTGCCGTGGGAGCCAAAATGACTTCCCTCGATCCTGAGACGGCATCGTTTACAGCAGTGGACTGGGTAGCCCCCTGAGGCAGCCACTGATTTTGTGAGTGAACAGGCTAGCCCAGGAAGTCACACCACCACCAATTTTAGAATTTCTGTTGCTAAAACACCAATGACCTGCTGGTTGGTAGTTACACTGAAAATTTCCTACGATGAATCGGAAGCTCCAAACGGTCGAACGAAACCTCGAGTAGAGCAACGCATCTATCAAGCATGCTGAAATCTGCTGCGTGCACGCCAAAAAAACTAGCCCCAAGTGTCGCTCGAGAAAGAATCTACCGAAACGCGCGAAGCCTATCCCCGCGTGTTGCCACGAATCTCAAACACCGAACTCCAAGAAATACGCAAAACTATCCTCCGAGTGTTGATCCGAGTGTCGAACACGGAAAATCCACTACGCGCGCTGAACTATCCTCCAGTTTTGATACGAATCTCAAACAGAAATCCATTGCGCGCGCCGAACTATCCTTCAGTTTTGATACGAACCTTAAACACGGAAACACTGGCAGCAGTCGCATCGCCAGTGTGCGCTCCCCAGCCCCCGTCTCCACGATGGCTGCCCGCCGGCACGGCGTCCCGAAGACGGCCATTCTCGCGTGTTTCCTTACGAGGAGAAGAAGAAGTCCGCACCTGGTCCAGGAACGTGTCGGTCAACCACAGCTTGCAAAGCTTGAGTCAGAGGCAGCACCGTCCGCTCTGCCCTGTGACTGACCGTCGAGCAATGAAAGGAAAGAACACCACATCCCCTCTTTTCACCTATTGGTTGCATATAGAAAGGATGTGGTGTACACTGCCTCTAGAGTCTCGCTGGGCGCCGGTCTTTACCGCGAGCACGTATTTATAGTCCCTTTCGCAGTGAATGGTCCAAAGTACCGTTGGGACATCACCTCATCGTAAGTTGATATTCGGATTACTTCTCGGTGCGTCTAGGGGGGTCGAGCAAGAACCTAAAGAGAGACAAGAGGTATTGGGCGACAAGCCCTGAGTGTTTGAAGTCCACTTGCTTCAGGAGCAAGGTTGGATGGGGACGATTCGGAAACTTAAGGATTCGGAATTGGAAAAATAACACAGGCAATTCCTCCCTCTTCCTTGTTCCCGACCTCGCTCCCCTCCATCGATTTTGCGGTAATCGCCCCAAGAGTAAAGGTCCGAACGAGACCTCCCTCTCTCTCTCTCGCTCTTCAAAGCCGCCCTTCTCTTCTATGAACTCAAGCCAAGTTCGCCCGGCTTGCGGGCTTAACAAGGCCCCCTCGTCTGTGGGTTCTTTATTCCCCCCGCGAAATTTTCCTTCACCTTTGCGTAAGTACGGCCAATGCAGGAAGGGAAGCCATGGAAGCCAATGGCGGCAGTCAGCGCCTTGATGTTGGTCAGGTCTGTGCGACCAGCGAAGCTTCAGTTCGACAAACGACACGGCAAGGAGCGCGAAGAAAAGCCAAGGACAGGCAGCACAGCAAACGACGTAGTGGCCGGCCAACGGGTCTGCTTGACCAGCGAACCATCGCATGATAGAGTTCGACAAACCACACGACAAGGAGCGCTACAAGCAGCACAGCAAGCGACGTAGTGGCCGGCCAACGGGTCTGCTTGACCAGCGAATCATCGCACGATAGAGTTCGACAAACCACACGACAAGGAGCGCTACAAGCAGCACAGCAAACGACGTAGTGGTCGGCCAAGGGGTCTGCTTGAAGGGGTCTGCTTGACCAGCGAACTATCGCATGATAGAGTTCGACAAACCACACGACAAGGAGCGCTACAAGCAGCACAGCAAGCGACGTAGTGGCCGGCCAACGGGTCTGCTTGACCAGCGAATCATCGCACGATAGAGTTCGACAAACCACACGACAAGGAGCACGAAGAAAACCCAGGAGCAAACAGACAGCAGACGATGTGCACCTGCGAGCACTGTCGCCACAGACTCTTTTCGTTCTCCGAACTAAAAGAGATCTTGGTGTCGGTCACAAATTGTTTCGAACCTGACTTGCTAAAGCAAGCAAGTAAAGTGTACACGAAAGAAGTCATGCGTGGGCCCCCAAACCCACGCAGTACGTATTAGCTTTAAAAGAACCCATTCGACGAAGTCACCCGGAGACTCTAAAATCCCGGATTCTCAAGCGAACTATAACTCTAAAAGCAGCATCAGCATGCATGACGGTTTACCGCAAAATGCAACCCACAAACCGCAGGTAATTGACAGTGAAAACAAGAACACACCTCACCCACCGAAGTCAAGAAAAAGAGACACACACACATACGCGCCAAAGGGTTTAAAGTTTATTTTCTCTTCCTCGCTCTCTCTCCATCGAAGAGGTCTCCTTTCCTTAGTGCCGCCCCTTCGAAAAAGGAAAAAAAAAAAAAAAAACACAACACACAAGCAAGCAAGCAAGAAAGAAAGAAAAAAAAGAATACCCAGTTTTTAGTAGCGGAAAAAAAAAAAGGAAGAACCCCCCCGTAGAGTAACCGGGACGTGACAGAGTTGTCGAAAAAAAAAAAAAAAAAAAAGAAAACAAGAGAGGGAAAGAAGATGCCGATCACCAACGAGAAGGCCACGATCCAGGCCTCGCCGTCTGGGCCCGCGAGGTATTCGGGCGGCGTGCCGATGCCAGACACGCCGTCGCCGGGGTTGACGCCCGAGGAGGGATCCGTCGAGAGCGCGAGCAAAGCGGCGAGGGAGACCGTGCGCCTTGCGAAGGCGAAGCTGAGCTCTACCACCAAGCCGGGCTCGTCGAACCGCCTCAACGCGACCGTCAAGAAGTGCGCGTCTCCGCACGCTCAGGAGTCGCCGAAGCTGCACGCCGCGAAGCGTCCGGTCGCGCAAAGCTCGAAGTCGGGCTCCCCTTCTGAATCGCCGAACCTCGGTGCAGTCAGGAAGCCGGCCTCGCAGAGATCTGCCACCACCCCTCACGACTCACCGAACCTCAACGCCGCGGCGAGACCGGATCAGCTCACGGACAAGATGAAGGGCAGGGCGCACGCCGTCGCAGTGAAAACCCGAATCCGCGTTGCCGTCGGGCGGCAATCTGCCACCGACGGGCTGAAGCTGAAGACGAAGGCCGACGCGTGTGACATGATGTGGTTCAAAACGTGCTTCCCCGAGAAGGAGCGGGAGGAAGTGAAGGCAGCGTACCCGTGCACGTACGTCGACGGCCGCTCCGCTGAACTGCACGGCCGTTTGGTCATCACGAACATCGGCCTCCACTTCGGGCAGGGCACGAAGAAGAAGAGCCAGACACGCGAATCCGTCATGTTCAAGAAGATCGCCGGGATGGAGGTCGTCCACCCGGCGCAGCTCAATGTGTACACCATCGACAATAAACTGCTCCGCTTCAAGGAGTTCGAGGCCAAA
Organism: Diplonema papillatum; assembly: GCA_030068145.1. Lineage (NCBI taxonomy): Eukaryota > Euglenozoa > Diplonemea > Diplonemida > Diplonemidae > Diplonema > Diplonema papillatum. The sequence continues at coordinate 230,546 of JAPJBO010000223.1, read as the reverse complement.
AAGCTCGCTCTGGCCGCGGCCCACGACGACGTCGACCTGTGCTGGCGGTGCTACGGCGAAGTGCCGAACCCCGCGGCCATATATTACTCGTCGTAGAACTGGATGATATAGTCCGGATGACACAAGAAAAAGAGGAAAAAAAAAAAAAAAAAAAAAAAAAAAAAAAACCAGCACCCCCCTTTCTTATAAGAACGAAAAACTTCATCGAAAACCACTACGCGCGAAACCCAGGGCTCTCGCGGGGGGGTGATTTAGCCCTAAAATCACCCCAAAAAAAAAACCCAAAAAAAATGGGGGGGTGATTTTTTAAAAAATCACCCCCCCCCCCGAAAAAAAAAAATGGTCCGGGGTAGGGCTGGGGGGTGTACTACACCGTGTAGCGTACACGTGTTGATCCAGGGCTGGGGGGTGTGGCTGTCCAGGGGGGGGGGGGCTGTCAGGCGCTGTCGGGTAGGGCTGTGTCGAAGAGGTGCCCACGGCCAGTAGGTAAGTGACAAGGAATCCATATCCATACCTCCAGGGACGAAGAAAGGAAGAGGAGTACACCGCAAGAAAAGGCACTAACCATGTCTCAAATAGCTCCTCTGTTCACACAAAAAACGGTGAAGCGTCGAGCGTGATGTGCCGTTTCTCGTGCTGACACGTGACGATGTGCTGCGGGAGTGGACAGGGCTTCGACAGGCCGTCAGTGACATGAGTTTCGCTGCACGTCAGGACGCAGGTTCCAAGACTCTGTTCAACCTTGCAAACACCGTTACCGGGAAGTTGCGGTACCCAACCCTACGAAAACTAATGCTCATTGGCCTCTGTTTACCCTTGGTGTCTGTTGAGTGCGAGCGGGTGTTCAGCCGTCTTAAACTGATCAAGACGAGCCTGCGCAACAGCTTAAGCGACAAGAGCCTATCAGCAATCCTCATGATGTGCACTTGTGGGCAGGAGACATTGACCGCAGACCAGTCCACACGCGTCCTTCAGAAGTTCAAGTCGTTGCAAAACCGCCAGGTGGACTTCTGCGACTTGGCTGCATTCAAGGGGGCATTGTGTGATACAAACTAGGGGGGCTTTCAAGGTGTCCTTTCAAGCGCACCACGCCCCAATGGCCTTCTCTTTCCGGTATTCTTCTTTTTTTGCTTCTTCATACGGGTCTCTGCAGCGTTGGTAGAGATTGTGGGGGACCCGAAATCACCCCCTTTTTGGGCCTCTAGGGGTGGAGCGCGAGAGCCCTGGCGAAACCAAAAAAAAAAAAAAAAAAACAGAGTTCCAAACCGGAACCTAAAGTAAGCCTTCTTTTATCTTCATTTTGTTATCGGGGTCAACACTCTAGAACGGAAGGATGAGCTTACGTGGACCGCTCATCTGCGATGGGTAACTCGGTCGTCGGATCTGATGGAAATCGATACCGGCAATCCGATGTTGAGTAGTCCAGGTAGTCGTTCGGGTCTTTCTGGGAAAACCTTTGTACTTACGTACGCTTCTTCTTTGGAAGAAGGCTCCGAGGCGGTCGTAGAGGTTGACTAGACGCTAACAAAACATGCCAATCCCTGTCACGCAGTGTCATTGGGATTGACTCTTCCTTTTTTATTTGCCCATTTCCTCTCTCTTTTCTTAGTGCAGAAAAATGTATGAACCGAGAGAAGTTACGCGAGAAGAGAAACCAAGCGAAACCGCGTTGGTGCAGTGTGGGTGGGTGGGGGGTTCGAGGGGTGTGAGAAGTCAGTTACCTTTTCTTCTTCTTTCAACCTTTCACTTTTTTTTTTTTTTTTTTGGGGCCTCGTTTCATGTTTTTTTTTTTTTTTTCCTTCTTCCCTTCTTCTGGGCGTTCTCTCCATGCCGTTCGTGCTCTTTTTCTCCGCTCTTGTCCCTAAGCAATCAGGGCCTTCGCTCTAAAGAACTCTATTCTAAAAAATCCTCAAAAAAGTACCAATCTGTGTGTACGCCCAGTCGGAAGCACAAAAAAAAAAAAAAAAAACACGTGATCTCCCTTTACCCGCTTCCGCGGCGACGCGACTGAAGCAACGCAGCCGAAAAAGAAGAAAGGGTTCAACCCTTCATGGACGGAGGGAGACAGACATTCATCCGAATTTATCAACCGGAAAAGTCAGAACTCCAGCCGAAGTTAGTTAGGTGTTCCTGAATGAATGGGGGTGCTACGAAAACCTTTTTCAAAGGATCCGCAGTCTCCCTGGTTGGAAGCCACCCACTGCACGCAAAGCACAAAGCCATATCTTCCCGAAAATCCCGGAGTTTCAAGCAGAACTTTCACTCTAAAGCCATCATGCAGGCGCGTGGGGGCCACGGCTAAATGCAAAGCGAATTTCTTCAGGTGACACCACTTTATCTGTAGCCGTACTTCAACCTTCTTGCGGTGGTCCGCTGACCTACGCGGTCTTTGAAAAGTTTTTTTGTATATAAGCACCTGCTTTGTAGGAAATACTGGAAGCTGCCAGCTGCAAAAAGATCAAAGGAGGTAAATGTGCTGTAGCCCACACGAAGCACAGGTGAATCTGGGTTCAGTGGCGGGCGTAAACGCTCAACAAAAAAGACCCATTGTTGCCCGTTTTTCACATTTCTTCCCCTCTAGCCTCCTTCGAAGGAAGCACAAGGCAGCCCCTCGAGTATTTTCGCACCCGTTCTCCTTCGTCCGTCTGGGGTTAAACACACCCTCAGGACACACCGCTAGTAGAAAAAGGGTCCTTCGAACCCCAAAACCCTGTGTCCCAGCCTCGGCTATTCGTACGGCGGCGTTGCAAGCAAGATACGTTGCCCCAACTTCAACAAGGTTAATGTCCCATTTTATCCTTCCATTAATACACTTTGCACTGGGGGGGGGGGGGACTCATTCCACAGGGTATGCACAAGTGGGAAAACGATCAACCGGCGCGCACAAACAAAAGGGCTGCTTTGGGGTGCAACTAGGTACCTCGGGGCAGGCGGCACTTGCGTATTGTCGAGTGCTGGTTGTAGGAAACGCTCTGCACACCCAACGTCCCAGCAAAGGGGGCGGGGGTGGCTTCGCGCACCTGATGCCTGCTTTCTGTTACGAAGCCCGGCAAGGGTTTTTTCTTTGTATACGCACCTGCTTTGTAGGAAATGCTTGAGGAGACTGCCAGTTGAGATAGATTAAAGAGGTAAATGTGCTGTAGCCCACACGAAACACAGGTATATCTGGGTTGAGTGTCCGGCGTAAGCGTTCAACAAAAAAAGACCCACTTTGCAGTTGTATTGTTTTCTCACCCTCTAGCCTCCTTCGAAATGAACACAAGGCAGTCCCTTGAGTATTGTCTTCTTGAAAGTATGCTCATCGTGCAGTAGTTGACCCGACCTCTTGATTTTGTGCTGGCCACGATTCGGGGGAACCTAACGTACCCGTTCGTGAGAAAAAAGCGGAGAATACAAACACCTCCTTTTTTCCACCTGTCTTGGTCAAGAGCTGCGGCTCAACTATTCTCAAACTTCACTCTAGGCACTACCTGATTGGCTTGAGCCCCTAGCGACCACATTGCTCTTTCCTTTCCTTTAGTTTATTCAGCCCAATGTCTTGTATCTTTAGTCCCAGTTTTTCTGTTCATCTTCTATCGTCACTCTTCACCCAACCACACCAAAAAAAAACCCGAAAGAAAACGAAAAAAGAAACAAAAAAAAGGAAGAGAATATTCTGGGGGGGGGGAATAAGAAGCTCGCCACACACAGGGATTCGCGTTTTAACAGTGTGGAGACGCACACGTCTTGCGCAGGCCGCCCAGCACAACCTATCATGCAGGGTCAAAACCTTGTGTCTTTTTTAAACGCTCCCGCGGGGCCGATGCCCCCCCAAAAAAATTTTTTTGGGGAAAAAAAAATTGCTCAGCTTCCTCAAAAATTCCCGCAGTTTTTGTTCCAAAATTTTGAAATTCAAAAACCCCAATTTTTTTCTGGAATTTTTTTTTTTGGCCATTTCCAAAAAGACACAAGGTTTTGACCCTACATGCTATACCATCCTAGCTTAGCTATCGGGGCCAGCCTTCGGAAGATACTCTAAAATCACCGGAGTCTACCAACAACAACCCCAACACCCCTCTCGCCCAGTGTTCCCGCGACCCCCGCAATCGTGGTTAATCAACCGCGAATAAAAACATGTAGGCACGTGGGGGGCCCGAGATCGCTTTCCTCGCGAACGTGAACTCGGTGTCGGGGCCGCAAAGATACACACACAAACATACTATACCCTAAAGGAACCTTTACGACTATGGTCACCCGGAGACTATAAAACCCCGGATCCCTAAGCGAACGGGCACTCTAAAGTTTAAAAACCTTTCTTGCTCTAAGAGAACCTCCTCAACCCAAAGGAAGTAAGAACGCATATTACAGACCGATACGAGCTGCATAGCAACCCCTGCTCAACATGCATGCGCGTGGGGGCCCAAGACTAAATTCAAAGCGAATTTCTTCTTGGTGTCGGTCGCAACACTTACAAACATGGCTAGCCGTATTTAAGCATACCTACTACCCACATACCACCCGCCTCACAGCCTCAATGGTCAACCGGAGACCCTAAAACACCGAACCTCTAAACCACAATAAACGCTAGAACCCATTCAACAACAGCCACGGAGACCCTAACCCCCCGGATTTCAAACGAACTTTAACTCAACAGTAAAAGTGAGGGAAACGTGCCATCGGGGACTACTCCCAATGTGAAATCCCAAGTACAATTTCATTAGACTATTTGCCAGGGGAAATCACTTAGCGAACCTTTCGGATTTTGCGGATCTTGGGGGACGCGGGAAACACTCCCGCGGGGAGGTGCGAGTGGCGAGCGCTTATTATTGTAGCTTTTTTTTGTTTTTTTTTCTTTGTTTTTTGATGTTTTTGTTTTGTTTTTCTCCTTTTTTCTTTTTGAATCTGAAGTCTTTTTCTGTCCGGTACGTGCCCGTGTCTTCACTTCGCCGTAGTTGCCAACTCTTAGCTTCTTCTCTGAGCCAAGACAAAAAATCGGTGCCCCCCCCAAGCAAAACCAAACTAGTAAAAAAAAAAAAAAAAAAAAAAAAAAAAAAAAAAAAAAAAAAAAAAAAAAAAAAAAAAAAAAAAAAAAAAACCAGGGGGCACGAAAAAAAAAAAAAAAAAAAAAAAAAAGAAGGAAAAGTCTCTTGTTTTTTTCTTTTTGGTTTTTGTGAAGAATAAGTCTAAAAGAAAGGGGTGGGACCACCGACCGAGCGAATAAATATCGCCGGGAAACATACAAAAAGGAAGAAAGGAGGCAGACAGTCGCATTGGCCGAAGTGTGGGCTGGGCGAGGCCTTGCCAGCGCGCACCTTTTTAGAGTGCAAGTTCGCTTAGGGATCCGGGGGTTCAAAGTCTCCGGGTGACCATTGTCGTAGAGGTTGCCTTAAGGGATAGGATGTTAGTGTGCGTATCGTATCTGCTGTAGTGGCAGTACGTGTGCTTTTTCTCCACGGCAGGCCGGCCAACAACCTGCACCTGGCAAGGGCGTTGCTGCAGCATTCTTTATTTCCCAGACGGACGAACCCTCCCGAAGCTACTCGTGGGGCCTTTCTTGCATCACGGCAAATAAATTACGAAATTACGGGGTGTCTTCTTCTTTTTTTTTTTTTTGTACAAGCACAGGGGACTTTAGCTCTTTGTCTGACCGAGCAAAAAAGCCGATTTCAGCCAAACCCCCGGTTTTGGGGCTCTGCGGTGCCTGTGGGTGTCTGAGTGCCTGGAACCGTCGCCCCGCGCACGTAAACAAAGGGACGGAGGGGGGTGGTGAGATATAAGCTTGCGGTGGTGGTGGTGTGCACGTCTATCAAACTACGGAGTGGTAAGTGAAAAGCTTCGAATTGCAGTGACACACCGTGACGCGCCATGTATCTGCAGTCACTGTACAGTACAGTACAGTACAGGGGCCACTTGAAATCATAATTTATAAATTATTTTTATTTTTTTTGAAAAACCGAAACCGGAAAAACCCGGTTCCTGAAACCGGGAAACCGGGTTTCCAAAGTCCCCTGCACAAGCACCTGCTTTGTAGGAAATGCTTGAGGAGACTGCCAGTTGCGATAGAACAAAGGAGGTAAATGTGCTGTAGCCCACACGAAACACAGGTAAATCTGGGTTTAGTGGCGGGCGTAAGCGTTCAACAAAATGGTGGGATAAACACGCAGTATTTTCCCTCCGAGGTTTTATTGTCGCATACGAATCCCTGTGTGCAGCGGGCGGTGCCCACGGCACACGGCACCAAGCATCCATGCGGAGCATCAAGCTCGTGTAACAGCCAGCGCACACGTATCAGGCTGCCACGCAAACCCACATCATCGCACATACACACGTATTTTGTTACCACACAACGCACACACCACCCTCTCCGGTAGCTCCGGTCCGCTGACTCCGCGGCCTTTGAAAAGCAGCAAAGCAATGTGTTCCAAAAATGTAAGCCTGAGCAATGAGCGAACCAACACCATACTGAAGATCATGTCACTGTCACGGTTTGCATGTCCGTGCTTCACATGGAGATCCCTAACTCAAGACATACCAGGTGAAAAAGAAGAAGAACACCCAAGGAGTTTCTGGTGAAAACTTTTTGTGCTTGCGAGGCCAGTGACACGGAGGCTAGAGGACCCGCAAGACCCTCTACAACAAAGTGGCGAAGAAGCAACACTCCCACGAAGCCAGTACAGAAACCTGCTCAACGTGGAAAAAAAATCTTTCCGGCCATGCTACAGACTTTTTAACCACGATTTTCCCGAATTTCGGGGATTAGAATAATCCCTGCTTGCGGTCGAGAAAAAAAAAGAAGAAGAAAGAAAGGCAGAGACGAAAAAAAAAAAAAAAAAAAAAAAAACAGTATGACGAAAACAGAAAGAAATGCTCTGCCCACTGCCCACACCCCCTCCCATCTCCCCCACGCAGTTTTTCTTGCTCACGAAACCTCGTTCCACTTAACCTTTCAGCAACTATGCGGGAACACGAAGAGGGGAGGCTGGGGGTGAAGGGTAGGTTTTGCTCCTTTTTTTTTGTATAAGCACCTGCTTTGTAGGAAATGCTTGAGGAGACTGCCAGTTGCGATAGATCAAAGGAGGTAAATGTGCTGTAGCCCACGCGAAACACAGGTAAAGCTGGGTTTAGTGGCGGGCGTAAGCGTTCAACAAAAAAGACCCTGAGCACAAGGCAGTCCCTCGCGTATGTTTCCCAGAAAAAAGAGAAATTAAACTAGCCTGCACCAGGCTGTGTGTCTCTTGTTGGCCCGACACAAGGTTATCCTCTTATCGCAAGAGCCAACGCAAGGCTATTGTCACCCTGTCATCATTTTACTCACTACCCAGAAACACGGCATTTTGTGATTGACGTGCTCAATGTTCAGCACGTACACCATATAGCTACAGCGGGTCGGTGAGACTGTCGTGTGCAGCGTGTTACTCTCTTCGCGGCCTCCACCGAGTGATCTGGGCTCTGAGGTCCAACCTCGGGGCCAGAAACGCTTGTGTCTGCGGTCTACGAGCGCGCGCGTAGTTATATATACGACCTCGAGGACAAAGACCAGCCACACCCCGATTGGGTGCAGGCTTCAGGTATTAATCATCAGGTTGCAATCCTCCGATCGAAGTTACCTGGGAGCATCGAGTTGCCGGAGGCAGCACATGGCGGAGTTGTTGAGCTCAAAATCGAAAATACCTTTTGTCCGCACGCGTTGGTACTGCTGCAACTACAAGTTTCACCGAAGAATCGAAATGTGTGCTAAATTAAGCTGTCCAGAAGGTCAAAGGGTGGACGGCGAGTGGGAACCCCTATATATGCTCTCCCGCTTTATCGATGGAATACTAAAGGCATCTAGGTACTTGGGTTGCTTTGGAAACCATTTTGCTTGGGCAGGTTGTGTCTCCTCAGTAGCTTTCTTCTCCACTCTCTAGGCCTCTGCTGGGCTCTTGTATGCTTACTTCAAAAACCATGTTTGTGCCACCCGTTGTAGCTTGTGAAACCTCATCACGAGTGACACGCTGCCGCATCTGGGGCGTGCTGTTAGGGCCGACAGCCCAGGACCGCCACTTTCTTTTTCATACCCCCCCCCCCCTTTTTTTAGCCACATGCAATGCGTGAGGAACTGAACCCCAAGTAGGACCTTCTGATGATGATCATTTGCCAAAGTTGCCCCCTGAAACCACGTCCAGGATTTGGGCTCAGGGTAGTGCGGTCAACGAAAACTCTAGTTTCCCCTTCTATTTTCTCCTACTCTCGCGGTGTACGGGGTTCTCCATTTCCCGCTCCCGAAACTACCTGATACGCCCCCCCCCCCCCCCCCCCCCCCCCCGACTACGATTTTCCCCCTGAGAGAGAAGAAGACACAGCGGAGTCTCCACACAAGATGCAACGCGGCGGAAGTATGTAGTGATAAGGTGTCAGTCAGCCCCCCCCCCCCCCTCTCGGCGTGCTTACTAGTCACGGCGAACTCCAGCAACTTTTGCTCGAGTGGAACCAGACTCTCCAAAAAGTTGGTGTGCAAAAGGGTGCGCACATCCAAAGCAGGCGAGTTCCGCTAATGCGCGCAAACAGCCGAAAACGCCATCCCCGTCGTACTTGAGCGGTTCCACACTCTCCTCAAGAGGCGGAACAGCCCAGGGGGGGAAGGGCAGAAAGGGGTTGGGGGAAGCAGAAAAAAGAGAGAAAACAAAAAAAGAGAGGCATATCCAAACGACGTCTGCCTTGTGTGCTTCCCCGCAACAAGACGGCAGCTTGGAGCCTTCGGTTCGTGGTCTGTTGTGCGTAGCCACCTGCGTGTTGGCGTGCGTTGCAGTTAATAGTCCTCTCTCCTTTCTCTGAGTTATCTCCTTTGAAAGTATGCAAATACTGCAGGAACCAGTCGACCATGTCCCTTGAGGTTTGTGCTTCGCGCGGGGAGGTTGGCAAATCTAACGCACCAACCATCCCCCCACACATATCATGAGGAGTAAAGTGAAAGGAAAAAAAAAAAGAAAAAGGAAAAAGGACAAAAAGACAGCCCAGCTCATTCCTGCCACCGAAACTACGCATGTCTTCTCTCGGGAAAAACGTCAGCGCAGTGGGCGGTGACGATGAAGAACGAGAACACATACATGGTGGGAAGGGGGGGCCGGGACGGCTAAGGCGTGACTACCACACCCTTTGTCGTGTCTTGATGGGTTCTCTCTCTCTCTTTCTCTCTCTAAGAGAGAGAGCTGCGACTCAACTAATCCTTCCCCCACCATTGCGAGGAAACCTGTGTCACCCCGGAGACTTTAGTTGCAGCCACACTCCATGGATGGTATGTGGTATGCTATCAGCAGCCACTAGCACTATCCACTAGCAGCGTAGTCCTACGGGTGCAGTGTACGGTCTGTGGTATGCTATCAGCAGCCACTAGCCGCGATGCAGATTATCGCAACAGATTCTTTGCATTCTAACCCAAACTGTGGGATGCTATCAGCAGCCACTACACACCACTACGTAGTATCCTCTACGGGCTGTAGGATGGTACGTGGTATGCTATGCAGCCACTACACACACTACGTGGCTGACTTTTCCGGTGATTCAAGTGAACCTGCGTGAGTAACCCACGCTGCGCCCCGTTTAAGTTGGTAGGGTACCATCGATTATGCAAGCGCGCAAAAGAAAGCGCCGTACCAGTCTTTAGAGCACCGTCTTCCTTGCTTTGGTGTTGCGGGTGTTTGGGGTCACTCCGAGTGCGCGCACCTGTCCGCACTCTGGCTTCCTCGCAATCCCTCCCCTTGGCACGAAACGTGCCTTCCAGTATTATTATTTCGACCATTCGTCGTGTCGCTTGCAAGCAGCCTATTTTCTATTGCCACCGCGGCCGGCACGAGACCGAGAAAACACAGCTGAAGGCTCTCAAAGGAAAAGCAGACAATGGTAGCAGTATACTTCAGTGTTCCGAGAGGTGTAGTAGTCTTTTTTGTTTCTTAATAATAGTACATCTGTACTGACGGGAGCATTTCCGGAACAACGGTTGCACATGAAAGAGAAAACGAAGCCAACGAAAACTTTCACTCTGAAAAACGAACATTCACTCTGAAAAACGAACATTCACTCTGAAAAAGTGCTAATACAGGAAACCCCCCCCAGAGGGGTTTATACCCTGTACGCGCGAAGAAGAAAAAAATTTCTGCCCTATCATTTTTCATCACCTTTGGTCAGTTGATGCTGATCGTCCGTTGCTTCGTTTATCAGTGCAAGCCCCAACTCCGGAAATGTTCCTCTCTCGGAGAGTCCGGAGGAAGGATTTCAGACTCCATCCGTCGGGATGGAAGATTATACTTCTTTTATGGACATCTTCGGTGATATGCGACTTTCTGTCTAAGGAAACAAATGCGTGTACACACCCTCTCCCTCATCGCTTACTTTTTTTTTGTGTGTTGTTTTCTGGATGGAATGAGCACCCGCTCTGCAGGAAATACTCGAGGATGCCGCCAAGTTGCAACATCTCAACGGAGGAAACGTGGTGTAACCCACGCGAAACACAAGTTAATCCGGGGTTAATGTTAAGGAGCGAGGGCGCAAACGTTCAACCCATTGCTTTGCGTCCCAGATGCTAGCATCATGCGAGGCGGTGTTCTGTCCAAACAATAGCACCCCGAGATCGTTTTTTTCTTCTTCTCGACAACGAAACGCTAAACGAAAATTACGCATTTCTTTTTGTATAAGCACCTGCTTTGTAGGAATTACTTGAGGAGGCTGCCAGTTGCGAAAGATCAAAGGAGGTAAATGTGCTGTAGCCCACACGAAACACAGGTATATCTGGGTTTAGTGGCGGGCGTAAGCGTTCGACAAAAGACCTATATTCTCCGTAGTCGTTGATGTATCGCTTTCTCCCCTCCAGCCTCCTTCAAAGTAAGCACAAGGCAGCCGCAGCCCCCTCGAGTATTTCCCCCGCTCCCGTTTTCGAGCCTCCGTTGAGATGGGTGCCGTGGCAGTTCCCCTGAGTTAGTCTTCTTTTTCGGACGACTCCTTCGTCGATCCGGGTAAAAAACGTAGTCCGGGTCTCTCCGCTGGTTTAGTTGCATCTTCTCTCCACCCCCACCTCCCCATCTAGAAGTAAATGCGTTCTAGCGAGTCGCAGTCACAAGCAGGGCGGCGCCTTGAGCTTTTTAGCACGTCCTTCGAGACGGATTTGCCTGTGCTCTCGTGGCGTAACATGCAGGGTCAAAACCTTGTGTCTTTTCAAAACGCTGCCGCGGAGCCGATGGCCTCCAAAAATATATATGTGTTTTTTGGAAAAAAAAGAAAAAGATTGCTCAAACTCATCAAAAATTACCGCAGTTTTTTGTTCCAATTTTTTAAAATTCAAAAAACCCAATTTTTTTTCGGAAAATAATTGGTGGCCATTTACCAAAAAAAGACACAAGGTTTTGACCCTGCATGGAAAGTGGTCCTGGCTGTGACGAGCAGCGCAAACAGCCGCCTGGCAAACTAGATTCACATCGCTGTCCTGTCTGCAAGACACTCAGGTTCAGCGCTGGTGTTGGCCCGCCAAATACACGCTTAAAGGACCGAGACACACCTGCAGACAGGACCAGTGCGGTGTTGAGTACGTAAAGTAAAACCATTCCAAGCACGTTCTTGCAACCCCTCCCCCTCCAACCTCCAACAAACCAGACTCACACTGCGGTCCTGTCTGCAGACACTCAGGTTCCGCGCTGATGATGGTCCGCCTTATGTGTCCGTGGGTTAAAGGACCGAAACACGGCGCAGACGGGACCAGTGCGGTGTTGAGCACGTACCCATTCCAAGCACGTTCTTGCACCCCCCTCCAACCCCCTAAATTTTGATTAACCCGTCTCGCCTATCCACGTCGACCTGCCCTCTCCATTGGACCAGCTATCACTACTTTTCGGTTTCTCCCCCCCGCACCCTCCCCCCAGAGACAAAGAACGAGGTGCACACAACACCGCAGTGAAAAAAAGAATAAAGAGGAATAGTCCCTCAAGGTTCCAGACCCTACCTGCGGAGTCTTACACTCCCTGCGACCCTTTTTCCCTTTCCCCTATTTTATTTTACACTTTCTTCGACGAAGACTTGATGCTAGCATCAAACATGCATGCGAGGCAGTGTTCTGCCTAAACATTAAACTAAGTCCCCCCCCCCCCCCCATTCGGGCCGCGAAGAGACGTACTGCAGGCTGGTTACACTCGGGTATAATTCCAAGATCAGTTTTCGCCCCTCCGGTCGTCTCTCGGAGAAGGAACCGCACGCGTTCTTCCCAAAAGGAGAAAAATCGCGAGCCTGACTGAAAAAAAAAACCCCGCAAAAGCAGCAGGAAAAAAAAAAAAAAAAAAAAACACAAAGTATATTTAGATATTATGAAGTAGCGGCGTTTTTGCCGACATAACATTCTTCCACAAGAAGAAACACCACCCACACAAACATTCTTTTTTCTTTTCTACTCTGGAACAGTTTCATGAAAACCGGAACGCACCTCTCGTCGACATGGAAGATTCCAAAAGGAAGGAAGAAATAAATAAAATAAAAGCAACAACACACGAGACTTGCGATCATTTTGTAGCTGTCGTTATTCCTTTTGGACGAGCGCACCTCCAGCTCAGCGGGGAAGTACTCAAAGGGCTGCTGGCTCGGGGTTGTGGCACTTGTGCGCGCGAAAAACAAAAAAAAATAAGAGGGAGAATCCCCGTGCTGCAAAAGCTTTCAAATAACGCTACGAAAGTTTCACTCTTAAACTCAGTATAGCTGGCCGTTATATAACGTTATATACCGTTATCAACCGGCCACCTATGACTAGGCAAAACAATAAAAATAAAAAAAAAAAAACAAAACATCTGGGGGCTCAGCCTCGGGGCGTACGCGCTACATAATTAGGCGGGAAGCACGAGACGGGCCAATACGAGCGAGCGAACGGATACATCGGAGTCCTGAAATTGCCGACTTCTTAAGAGCACAATAGCTCTCAAGCGAACGCCTTCTTGTTGCGTTAGTGGTATGGTCCTTTGACAGAGTGAGCCGATGCCTCTCATCTCACCTTTAAAACACGGCTGAGTCACGCATGCTCTTGACAGACGCTAGCGTCCGACATTTCGCACGCGCGTCGCAGTCGTTGGGTGGTCTTCTTGTTGCGTTATTTGCATGCAACCGAGTACCACACGATGCCAACTTCTCGCTACGTACTCCAGAAGGGGTCACTTTTGGCCGCGCTTTCTCCGGGGTGCAACCCCTTGTCAGTTGCAACTGTTGTTGGAAGTCACTGACTAGTTCATAATCCGAAAAGGAAATCGGAAGCTTCGCTTTCCCGATTGCGCCCGGCAGGCACAAGCGAACTAGAACTGTAAGAAACAGTCCGAGAACTACTGCCAGTGCTCTCCGCCGTTCATTTTGCGGTTACCGGCCAGTGAAACTGCCTACCTAGAGAGCATACTTGCTGCAGCCAAAGGAAGGAACTTGGCAAGCAATTTAAGCCGAACACGTACAGGTGACACCGCACAAACACCGCTCGTGCTCCGATACCTGGCCCTTTTTTTTTTTGCTACGCCCCTGTGCCCGAGTGGCATGCAAATAAAAAAAAAAAAAAAAAAACGCAAAATGTTTTAAACTCAATTCTGCCCCCGAAAACAACAAAAAAGCAGCACATCCACACTCACACACGCAGTGTCATCGAGAAAAGGACGATGTTTTTTTTTTTGCAAAAGAGAAAGCATCTTTTTGAGAGTGACCCCAGACCCCCCCCCAACAAACATTCACCCCCTCCCCCATTCATCCAAAACGGGAAGGGGAAAATACTGCAGAAAAAAAGAAGGGAATCCGCGAAGAGATAAACAACCGAAAGAAAGGCAGCGGAACGCAAGCCCGCGACACGACGAGCGACCACGACGTACCCCCTTTTAAGCGCGCCAGGGGTCATAAACCCGCAAGTATCTTGTTCCCCCATCGGCAGGAATACCCAGTTTATAGCTTTCCGGCAGTATCTCGTTCCCTATAGGCAGGAACTACACAATTTATAATTTCCTCCAAGTATCTCGTTCCCTGTCGGGAGGAATGCAGTTTTCTGCTAGTTTTAACATACCCAGTCTCACTGGAGTGCCCGTTCCCGGCGAGCTACGAGGGAACGAACTTGTAAGAGTGCCAACGCTACTCTTTCTATAACGTAGTCTATTCATGATAGCCAACTACATATCAAAGGTGTCACGGGATAAGCCGGCAGCCGCTGCTTAACGGCTTTATCACGTGGGCGGCCCTGAGATTACCCCCTCAGGTGACACCAATTTATCTTTAGCCATGTTTCAACTTTCTTGCTCTCCCGTCGGCAGGTAGACACAGTTTATAGCTGTTCGAAAGCATCTTGTCATCTGTCTGGCAGGAATGCAGAGTTTATATATGAGACGATGCCATATATGAGACGATGCCAAAAAACCCAGGGCCCGCTTGTGGGCCTTCTGAGGCCCCTTTACCTTCACTTAACCCGCCAAAAACCGTGTAGGGCCCGTTTTGGGGCACAGACAGTGCTTCGGGGCCGGCAAACAGTACGGGACGACGTCAAAAAATGCTTTATTAGTGCAAAGGGGAGGAGAGGGGGAGTGTTTTGGCATCTAATCATATATTTTTTGCGCTAGTATCTTGCTCCATGTCGGAAGGAGCACACTCTAGCATCTTGTTCCCTGCGTTTGAAGAAACAGAAGCATTCTTCTGCAACTTGCACCCGCATTGGTGAAGCGCTTCTCGCACACCAGCCGCCGGGGAAACACGTTACTCGCGCCCTTTTCCACCCACTGCCACGTAAGCTCTGTCGCGCATGTATCCTCTCTCCTTACTTTGACCATTCTTCTCTTGCTTTCTTTCAGAGAGGCGTATGCCTCCTCACGTCGCGAAAAATTTACTTTCTTTTGTCGAAAACAGAGCAATCTGGGTTCAGCCCTCTCCGCACATATCGCCCCCACCGGATGAGCTACGAACAGCCGCCTGAAAAATCAGACTCATATCGCTGTCCTGTCTGCAGACACTCAACTGAAGATCCGGCGCCCAGTGTGTTCGTTGCTTAACGGACCGCAAACACGGCTGCAGACAGGACACGGGTTTGATCACGTGCTATTCCAAGGACGTTCTTGCATTCGCCCCACCCCCCTCCTCTTTCTTTCAAAAAGCTTTTTCACTCTGAAAAAGCAAGGCGCCCGGAAGTGACCAGCCCTATCGGAAATGAGGGCGCGCGCTAAACGAGTCGAATAGTCGGCAAATAGGCAACAAAGACCCACGCACCGATATTACCACACAGATATGGTGTGCTTTCTAGTATGCGCATACATATGAAGGAACCTTTTCGACGACACTTGGATCCTCAAGCGAACGTTCACTACTAAATAAATAGCCACGTTTTGACAGGTCCCGCGCTGGTGGCAGACGGCGCGGGTAGGACCAGTGCGGTGGTCGGGCCCACAACCGTTCCAAGCACGCTCTTGCCCTCACCCCTCTTGTCCCAAAAGGCTCGCTTTGCTTGCGATGCCGTTTCCTTTTTTTTTTTCTTCTTCTTTTTGATTCTTCGGGAGAAAAAAAAAAAAAATGGAAAAGATTGTGCGTGGGGTCGCGAGCCCATGCTTTGATATTACCCCCCCACCCCCCCCCGCCCCAACAGTCCCTCCCCCCCCAGGCATCTTGTTAAGAACCATCCATCCATCCATCAGCCGGCTGACCCCCCCCCCCCCGCAAACCCGACTCACACCGCAGTCCTGTCTGCAGACACTCAGGTTCCACGCTGATGATGGTCCGCCTTATGTGTCCGTGGCTTAAAGGACCGAAACACGGCGCAGACGGGACCAGTGCGGTGTTGAGCACATACCCATTCCAAGCACGTTCTTGCAAACCCCCCCCCCCCCCCCCCCCCCCTTCAGGCTATTTTCACTGTGGAGGGGGAGACGCTACCTGTCACACTCTAAGGTGGTCACCACGGTGGGCGGTCAGAAAAAAAAATTTTTTTTTTGCCCCAAATACCCCAAATACCACACTTTGGAAAATTTTTGTGGGCCCACTTTTGGCAGGGAATTTTGACCATTTCACCTTAGAGAATTTGACCACCCAGCCTCCAAGGCAACTGCACTGTAGAGGGGGGGGGGGGGGGGGGTCTGGTTTATCCGGCCATCCGGCCAAAGTGGCTGATCCTTAACAAGAGCGCTGCCCCCCCCCCCCCCCCCCCCCCCCCAATTCCTTTTCATTCCCACACAGCGGGCCGGCCAGGGCCATACCTGGGTTGGTAGGGGGTTTAAGTCAAAACCAGTTTCCAGTGCACAATGAACCTAACGATCCCGCACCATACGTCCATACATACATGTCCCAGGTTTTACCCGGTCTGTTCGGTTTATTATTATTTTTTTTTTTGAACGGGAAAAACACGCAGTCTTTTATCCCCGAGGTTTTATTATCCCGCAATCGAACCAGGTTGTAATACATAAGCACATACACACCTTCTCCGGTAGCTCCCGGCTCAGCCGACTCTCGCGGCCTTCTTAAAAGGAAAATAAGTAACCGACCAAGTTCTCCCCTCGTGCTGGCGCGAAGCGAGGTCCGTCGCTGCTAGCGGGCCCAGAGAAGGGAAATAAAATTAATAGTACATCTGTACTGACGGGAACATCTCCGGAACAACGGTTGCACATGAAAGAGAAAACGAAGCCAACGAAAAAAGTGCTAATACAGGAAACCCCCCCCCAGAGAGGTTTATACCCTGTACACGCGAAGAACAAGAAACTTTTGCCTTATCATTTCCATCACCGTTGGTCAGTTGATGCTGATCGTCCGTTGCTTCGTTTATCAGTGCAAGCCCCAACTCCGGAAATGTTCCGAGAGGAAAAACACGAAGACTTTTTCCGGAAGGTTTTATTATCCTGCCACAAACAGGCAACCACCCATACACACCTCTTTTTCCCTTTCCTGTGGTTTGCGACGTCTTTTTTCTTGACCCGCAGGTCAGAAACATTTTTTGAAGTCCCAAGAACTTACCTCTTGCTATTTTTCTCTGACCATTCGAACGCTTCGACCGCTGCGTCGCAAACACAGTGAAGGGAAATAAAAATGGTAACAACCGCAGTTGTCATTATCAAAAAGTGACGGGGGGTTGGCAGCGTATATTGTGGAAATTACGATACAGGTGATAGCACATACGCACAAACCAAATTGCGACTTTGCGTACTTCACAGAATATCGCGACTTGCCCGCGCCTTCGGGTGCTCAATACTCAGCTTGAACCCTAGATGCCGCTGTCATGGGAGGCTCCAGGAGCATCACCGGCGCAGTCTCACAAGTGACTACCTGGGACATCCCCCGGGTGTCCCAGGTTTTACCCGGTCTGTCATTTACCCGTTCCAGCTTTAGTCCAGTTCAACATTAATTCAATTACGGCATTCCAAAACGGCGAGGGGATGTGTGTCCGCTCAAGTTCCGAATCCCAAAAAAGAAGTAACGGTCAATGGAACGGTTACTGCGCCCGCCGTGGCCATGGCCAGCCTGCTGTGTGTCCCATTCCTATTCTGCCTCCCGAAGGGGGATCTCCCTGCTGTTCCTCTAAATACCTTCCCGTATCCCCCTTCCTCTCATTCCAGCTTTCTCCCCCCATCCCCACCCCACCATGTGCGAATTCTCAAATTCTGATTCCTTTTTCACTTACTTTTCTTGCCCATCTCTTTTTGCCCCCCTCCTTTCTCCGTCACCCATTTTATTTTCTCTCTTTTCTTTCTCTCTTTCTCTCTCTCTCTCTCTCTCTCCCTTCTCATCTTTTCCCCTCCCCACCCCTTCCTTTTTTTTTTTTTCCCCACCTTTTCTTTAGTTTGTCTGGCTGCCTCGTCTTCCCAAGGAAAAGAAGAAAAAAAAAAAAAAAAAAAAACGGAGATGTTCTTCCTCCTTTCCTCGTAAACGGTTGCGCATTCCTCCCTTCCCCCAAAAAAAAAAAAAAAAAAAAAAAAAAAAAAAAACCCAGCGGTCTTTATCGTTTCCCTTTTCATCGCATGGAAAGTCAAGAATTACTGGCCCGTGCATGTTCTGACAGTCAAGCCAGCTGCATGGAATGGGGTTCGCAGTTTATCGCACATCATGGCCACTACCACCTGAGGACCTATTCGATACAAGACCGCCTAGGCCAGTGCTGCCTGCAGATGCATCTGCCGACGATTTTCGAAATACTGTAGACGCAGACGCAGACGTAGACGGCTGACTGTCAGTTAGTTGGAGTACGACAACCACGCCGTCCGCGAACTTGACACCCGCAAACTTTCTGGAATTAACTACCACTACAGTGGTAGCTCGTCCGGAAGTGGTTAAACTAATATTTTCCCCCGCACCTGCAGTCTCCGGCGGCTTTGGCAGTGCGACAACTCACTACTACGACGGTCTTTATTCTGGTTCCAAACTAGGAGGGTACGAAAAGAGAGAAGAAGACGAGGAGGGGGTAGGGGGCAAAAAGGGAAGGCTGCCCTTTCTGGAACATTCAGGCGCGCAATGACGGCAACAATGAACGCACAACAGAAGCAGATCATTATGGCCGCGGCGGCGGGAATCGCCGGCTTGGGGGCACTTTACTGTATGCACGTCTCTCGCATTCTCATGTGTATGTGTATGTGTATGTGTATGTGTATGTGTATGTGTATGTGTATGTGTATGTGTATGTGTATGTGTATGTGTATGTGTATGTGTATGTGTATGTGTATGTGTATGTGTATGTGTATGTGTATGTGTATGTGTATGTGTATGTGTATGTGTATGTGTATGTGTATGTGTATGTGTATGTGTATGTGTATGTGTATGTGTATGTGTATGTGTATGTGTATGTGTATGTGTATGTGTATGTGTATGTGTATGTGTATGTGTATGTGTATGTGTATGTGTATGTGTATGTGTATGTGTATGTGTATGTGTATGTGTATGTGTATGTGTATGTGTATGTGTATGTGTATGTGTATGTGTATGTGTATGTGTATGTGTATGTGTATGTGTATGTGTATGTGTATGTGTATGTGTATGTGTATGTGTATGTGTATGTGTATGTGTATGTGTATGTGTATGTGTATGTGTATGTGTATGTGTATGTGTATGTGTATGTGTATGTGTATGTGTATGTGTATGTGTATGTGTATGTGTATGTGTATGTGTATGTGTATGTGTATGTGTATGTGTATGTGTATGTGTATGTGTATGTGTATGTGTATGTGTATGTGTATGTGTATGTGTAAGTGCATGTGCATGTGTATGTGCAAGTGTTCCCGCACCAGCGCAAACCCAAGAGTATGTCCCTACCGCGTGTATTTACTACGGTGCACCACCACGTTATCATGTGCTCGCTGCACGGGCTCCTCTCAAACAAAGTTCCAGCACACCCACAGTCCTCGTCCGATCGTCATCCACGCCCGCCTCGGTGCCGGCCGCTGAGCAACCGGCGCCGGAGAAGGCCGCGGCGCCGGCGAAGACCGACGCGCCGAAGGCACCCACCGCCGAGCCGAAAAAGGAGCTCTCCAGGGAAAGCTCGGCCAGCTCACTGAGCCGCAAGTCGTCGTCGACGTCGATCATCCCCGTCGGCGGGTTCGTAAAGTCGAAGAACCTGAAGGATGGCCACCTCAACGGTTTGGTCGGAACGATCGTCGTCGCCGTTGAGGAAGGCAACCGCTCCACCGGCAAAGCAACGGTGAAGTTCCAGGACGGCAAAAAAAGGCTGATCAAGCAGGCGAACATCGTCCGCATCGACGTCTGTGCTCTTCCGCCTTTTCTTTTTACGTAAGCGCCAGGTATCAGGGAAAGCCTGCTACACGGAAGGGAAGCCAAGCTTCACGTGTTCGGCGGTACTGCAGAGCCACGGGCCTACGGGTCAAGTGGCTACCGATTTCCCAAACTAAAGCATCAAGACGTGGCGCACCTTGAGGCTTGGCGCTCGCGCTGAACACAAGCTCGTCGGGACGGTCAGCCACAGGGCAGAGCGGACGGGGTTGTGGCACTGTGCTGCCTCCGACTCAAGCCTTGGTACCAGGAGCGGCCTTCTTCTTCTTCTTCTTCTTCTTCTTCTTCTTCATATGCAATGGCCACACCCCACAACCTACAGGCGGCCGAGTATGAAAAGGCGCTCGCAGAACAGCGAAAAAGGGCGGAGGAAGATGTCAAAGAAGCGGAGACGAGGGCGAGGAAGCAGTTATGAGCACCCCCGCAAGCGGCCTCCGTGTGTGCGACAACCGTGTGGGCATCGGAGTCAAGGGGCGCACAGGGACGCTTTCGTTCATTTGGTCGCCCTGCTGCAAAACGTCTTCTGAAAGGCTTGGCACATCGTGCAAAGAGTGGGTTCTGGTTCAAATACGGGAGACACCCTACCAGCAGTGCTACGCAGCTTCCGGTTTCGTGGTTTCATGGCAGGTCCGGGGGGCGCTGGTGCTTTCTCGCACCGGCCCTCACTTGGGAGTATCCGCCGGGTGTGATCAGTTGGGCACGGGGGGTCCTCAGATTGCCCGAAAGGCAAACGTTTTCGACAAATCCGACCGTACTTCTACAGAGTTGGCTGGCCAACGGCAGCTCGATACTTCCCGCCAATCCGCAAACCACGCTTGAAAAAGATGGATCCATCGAGCCATGCGGATCATCCGGAATCGGCTTGCATTTCACTTCTTTTTTTTTGGTAGGAAAAAAACGCAGGAGCGGTGGACAAGGGTGACAGACACAAGCATAGGAGTGAGGATTTTATTATATGTAAAGCGTTCAAGCTTGCTGCGACCACTGCACCCTCTGCCGACACTCGCTAGCCGTCAACGCACATGACGGCAACCCCATCCTGAAGTGCAAATACTGCCGCCGCGTCACTGCTGCTGTGTGCGCTCGGATTGGCGCCGCTCAAGCGGCCACCTTCAGTCACCCTTTTGTTTGTAAAGATTGCTCCGTTCTTCTCCCTGACCTGTTCCCGGATTGGGACGACGCATACTACACTCCAGTCTGTAATTAATCAGTTTCTAATTCGTGAAGACCGCCAAAATCCGTGAAGAAACAATTAATTCCTTCACGAAACAGAAATTCGCAAAATTCAGCTTCATGATTTACAGGGCCCGTCCCCCCGATCTCTTTGCGCTAGCAGGTGTCGGGCAGCAGACACCAGCAAAAATAAATAATTTATTATACAAATCCCAAAAGCGCCCGTCTGAAAAACAATTGATTCCTTCACGAAATAACTCTTCGCAAAATCCAATTCCACAAGATATTACTTGATTAATTACGGACTGGAGTGCAATGTGCAGTCTATCGACACAGATTGTTGCTGCATAACAAGTTCAAACACATACTACTACTACGGGTCGGCCGCGGGACCACCGGACGGGGACCGTGAACGTGCAATAGGGACGGACGGCGCCTGCTCCCAGCGGAAGCGCGACGACAACGAGCAAGCAGGTGGAAGCGCCCGCAAGAAGTCGAGGCCGCAGCAGCCGCCTGCGAACGAAGGGCGCACATCAAAGGTGGTCAGCCCACGAACCCAGCCGAAGCGGAACCGCGAAGACGCAGCAGGTGAAAGCAAGGAACATAGAGAAGTCGAGATCTCGGCCGCGGGAGCAACCCGCGAGGGAGAAAAGGAAGTGTTGCCGTATCATCTGGTGGTTCCTCGAGCTCGTCGTCAAACTGCACATCGGACGTGAAGCGCGCACCGGAGACAAACAGAACGCGGGGCAAGAAGCGAGTTTCTGGAAAGCTGGTGGTCATTCTGGCAATTTCCGAAAGAATATGGGATCTTCCTGACGAGCACGCAACCCGGTGAACTTAATCAAGAGTCGAAGATTAGCGTCGAAACTTCCTGGCTTTTCACGCCGCAGCAGAACGACCACACCCTACCCAAACCCAAGCACCCTCTAAACGCGTTAGCGGACTTCACAAGGTTTCACAACGGAGTGACACAACACCCGAAACGAGTCGCACTCTTTTACTTTTCTCAACCCCCCGCCATACCCAAGCCTCTACGGTCAACCGGAGACTTTAAAATACCGACCTTCTAATCCACAAATAACGCTAGAAAAGTGGCCATCTTGACATTTTCTTTGGAGATTCGGTGGTGGATTTTGGACAAAGGAAATAGCAACAGAGAAACAAAAACGAATCGGCGCGATGTTTGTTTGTACGTGCCGGGGGAGGATTAGCCTGTTAGTGGGTGATAGTGAGTGAAAAATGATCGGTAGGCTAATCTTCTCCCAAACACGCTGCCTGCGTTCTCTTTCGTGTTTACAATTAATTGTTACCTAGCCCCCCCCGTGCATAAGCTGGATAAAAAACTCGGGTTTTGGCGGTA
This sequence comes from Diplonema papillatum, assembly GCA_030068145.1. Classification (NCBI taxonomy): domain Eukaryota; phylum Euglenozoa; class Diplonemea; order Diplonemida; family Diplonemidae; genus Diplonema; species Diplonema papillatum. The sequence continues at coordinate 208,318 of JAPJBO010000223.1, read as the reverse complement.
TCCATCTTAATCAAGGGGGGTATCCATCTTAAACACGGGGGCACTGTAGACTACAGTGTAGTCATTTTGCACAGGGGTACCTCACCCCCGTGTTTAAGATGGATTGGGCATTCTCGCCCGTTATCCATCTTAATCAAGGGGGTTTGGCTATCCATCTTATGCACGGGGGGGGGCTAGGTACTACGAAAAAAAAAGAAAGTGTGTCAAAAACCGTGTCTAGTTTCGTCTTCTTTCTTTTTCTTTTGCTTAGGAAAAAGGTGCACCGGAAACGGCGTTTCCACCCAACTTTAAGCCACACCCCTTCCCCCCCCCCCTTTTTTTTTTGCTCTTTCAAGAAGACTTGCTGCTAGCGTCAAACATGCATGAAAGGCAGGTCGTGGAAGGGTTTCCCCCCATGTCGTCAAATAATGACCTATTCAAAAGTTACCATCGTAAAGAAAGAAGTGTTGGGCGCTCCGTCGACGAAGACTTGGTGCTAGCATCAATCATGCATGAGAGGCAGCATTTAACTAAGTTCCTCCCCCCACCTACCCCCGCAGATTGCCACCGCAAAAAGCAAGACACGTCAGTGCGTCGAGCGAGTCGCAGTCACAATGACCTTCTTCCCGAGACGGATTCACCTCTGCTCTCGTGTCATGGGTAGTCCTGGCTGTGACGAGCTACGAAAGCCACCTGGCAAACCAGAACACCACCTGTCTTGACTGCAGACGCTCAGGTTCCGCGCTGACGATGGTCCGCCTTATGTGTCCGTGGCTTCAAGTGAACCGAAACACGGCGCAGACGGGACCAGTGCGGTGTTGCGTACATACGCACTCCAAGCACGTTCTCGCATCTATTTTTTTTTAAACCCTTCACCGCAACGCCAAGCGTTCTTTTCTTCGAGTTCAGAACAAAACTACACCCCGGACTTCAGCAGCCATATACTAAGTCAATGCGGGAGTGAGAAAGTGCGGGAGTGGCCACACCCGCATTGAAGGGGTCCCACTCCCGCATTGAGGGAGTGAGACCCCCTATACGCATCTTTTTTTTAATAGTACATCTGTACTGACGGGAACATTTCCGGAACAACGGTTGCACATGAAAGAGAAAACGAAGCCAACGAAAAAGTGCTAATACAGGAAAACCCCCCCCAGAGAGGTTTATACCCTGTACACGCGAAGAACAAGAATTTTTTGCCTTGTCATTTTCATCACCTTTGGTCAGTTGATGCTGATCGTCCGTTGCTTCGTTTATCAGTGCAAGCCCCAACTCCGGAAATGTTCCCAGCGCCACTTCTCGTATTGCAGCTAGTCCCTACATACTGGCAGACATTCGCGCTAGATGATGATGATTCGCCTAATCTTACACGGGCACCACGAGTTGTCTCAAGACGTCTAGCCGCAGGGATAACTGGCTTGCGGCAGCCAAGCGTTCATAGCGACGTTGCTTTTTGATCCTTCGATGTCGGCTCTTCCTAACCTAGACAAGCAGAATTGTCTAAGGGTTGGATTGTTCACCACTAACAGCGAACGTGAGGTGGGCTTAGACCGTCGTGAGACAGGTTCGTTTTACCCTACTGATGGAGAGAGAGCACATCGGGCCAGCGCATTCCGACAGCAATACGGGGTAGTACGAGAGGAACTCCCGTTTCTAGTCCCTGGTATCTACGGTTGTTCGATCGGTACTGATACAATACTGATGGAGAGAGAGCCCATCGGGCCAGCGCATTCCGACAGCAATACAGGGTAGTACGAGAGGTGGTATCTACGGTTGTTCGATCGGACAGTGCCGCCGTGTTGCTATCCCACTGGATGGATTATGGCTGAACGCCTCTAAGCCGCAAGCGGGTGTTTCACACCCGTTTTCTTCTTGGCTTGTCCCCAAGTGTTTCCCCAGGCATCCTGGCTAAATGCGTTGTGGTGTACCAGGTTATCCGGTCGTGGGCAAAAAGTGATGGGTACCAGGAAATCGTCCGAGACGTGTGCACGACGGCTATACCCGGGGCCTGGTGAAATGCCCTATTTACAGGAGCCCAAGGGAAGATGGAAAGTGCCGATGAACGTGTTAGACTATCAGGAAACTGAATGTTAGTCCGTGCAGCCCTGTCGTGCCGCTTCGTGAAGAAGCTTCTCGCAACTCTTCCAACGTGTTTGTCAGCATCGGGTCATTGAGCCCTGACGTAGAATCCTGGTTCTAAGTGGGGCCACTTCTGGTAAGCAGGACTGGCGACGCGGGATGAACCGAGAGCTGACTTAAGGTGTCCGAGTGGTCGCTTGTCAGATCCCGCGAAGGGTGTCGGTTCATCTTGACAGCGAGGACGGTGGCCATGGAAGTCGGCATCCGATAACGAGTGTGTAGCAACAACTGTGGCACCCTAGTAGTTTTTTTTTTTTTTTTTTTTGTTTTTTTCGTACTAACAATCTTGCGGGTTGCCCTTCAATGTATTGTGCAGGCTAAAAAGACGCAGGCAGCGTGTTTTGGTGGTTGATCAGAATTCCTTACCTGAATATACACAGGGTAAATACAAGTGGGAAGATCACCCGGCACACACAAACAAATGCTTTTGGATTCCAAGACTCGCCTCCCTTCGTGTTCGAATCCACAGCTTTTTCCGCTGTGTGGGCTGCTATAGTTCTCCAGCTTCTGAGGCTGGGTTCCACCGTGTACGTGGTGATGCCGTCCTCACCCGACAGCGGGAAGCCACAGAAACCCCTCTCGAAGCGCTTCAACCCCTTGTTAATTCCCCCCCCCCTCCCGACGAAAGAAGAAAAAAGCGGAGAAGATAGAAGAAAAAATTAAAACTCTGCACCCCCCGCGAAGAAGACTTGACGCTGGCTGCGTCAACCATACGTGGTGAGGTCCAGCCCTAGTAGTTGGAGTTAAAGAGGGCGTGCCCGAGTCTCATCCGAAAAGCGGGTGCGCTGCAAGTGCGTGCCGGTAGATCGGTTTCCTATTTGTATTTACCCTGTGTCATTTTCAGGTAAGGAATTCTGATCAACCACCAAAACACGCTGCCTATGTCTTCTTAGCCTGCACATTACAATGAAGGGCAACCCGCAAGATTGTTAGTCCTAAAAAAAGCGGGTGTCACACCCGCTTCTCGGGTGCGGATTTTCACGCGTTTTGGTTACAAACAAAACGAAGCGCCTGTCCTTTTTTTAGCTCCAGCTTTAACTCCATCTTTAGAGGCTGGGCTCCGCCGTGTGCATGAAGAGGCAAGACTCCTGCCCAAACACTAAACCACTAAACTAAGCCCCGAAACCCTCTCCCCCCTCTAGTGGACGTGCCATCCGTGTGACAGTACGTGGTGCAGAGCCGCGCCCTTCTCAAGAATCGTTCGTATCATCCTCTGTTTCCTTTGCTTTTGCACAGCATGGTTCGGCGGCTTTCGACTTCTCCATCATTCTATACGGCCTTTCCGCAACATGCACCACGTGCCGCGAACAGTCGGATCGAGGTTCCCGGCTCATGCCAAAGCGCCGCCGTCCGGGTTAAGGGTTTGCGACATATAGGGCGTAGGCTTGTGCCGAGAGGCACGTGTACAATCTTCGACTCATTTTGAGAACGACGATCGTGCTGGCGATGGTACTCAACACTGAGGCGTCTAGTTTGCGCTGGAGGTTTGGATTTGAGATGATAGCTTTGTGGCATCTCTTGATGAGAGAGGCATCTGCGATCGAGAGCCGCGCCGAAGACCAGCCAGGGCCAGGGAGCCTCTTCGGAGGCGGCACCACCCACCAATTTTTTGTTGCCCGGATACATCACCTGATTTCGTGTTATAATGGAAGTGGTGGCAACCACCTCAAACGTCGTGAAATACCCCCGCAGTTTTCTGCCTCGCAGTCCCCCCGACTGGGGGTTTAAAACGTGTTTGAAGCGATTGCTAACGGTTCCGAGGGTGAAATCGCTCTCAAAATCACTAAAATGTTGAAAATTGGCTTCCGGACAAAAAGTCGTACTGCAGCCCTTATGGAGTGGGCACCCCTAATTGCCGCGTGTTTGTCAGGCCTTCGACTACCCTGAGCAGCGCACTGTCCTTGATATATTTCTACGAGGGCACAAACCTTCCTTCTCTTCCCTTCTCTTTTGCATTTCAGGCCTGCATGCCCCATCAAGAGCAATCGAAAAGAAAAAGAGCGTTGTATACCACCTCGCACGGTGTCACGGGATGTTTGGCAGCCGCTGCTAAACATACATAACGTCGGTGCCGAAGCGTTATCAGCTTCGGCTGACACCATTTGCGCACTTAACCATGGTCAAGAAGGCGACTGAAAGCATAGACACAAACATAGCTCAAAGCATCTGCAGAATAATACGAAAGGCCTAGGCAAAAACCCGTTCTCACATTTCTTCGGGGGAGGGAGCAGGCGAGGCGCTTGGAAAGGAAAGTATTCGAAATGGGCCGCGTGCTGCACATAGCGAGCGAGGCTGACTGGGCAAAGGACGCCGCGACGTACGCGCACGCTTCGTTGGAAAGCGAGGGCTTCATCCACGCCTGCGGCTGCCCGGAGGACGTGCTGTTCGTTTGGGACTCGTTCATCAAAGAGCCCGGCAGCTACCTCCTCGTCGAACTCGACCCCGCGAACTGCTCGTCCGAAGTGAAGCTGGACTACGTCGCGTCCCTGGACAGGCACTTTCCCCACATCTACGGGGCGATCACCAAAAGCGAAGCAAAGTCCGCTGCACCGTTTCACACGCGAGACGAGCTCGCGGCTCTTTTGAAGTAGACGTTCGCACACTCTGCACCTACGTGTGCACGTGGTCTTGCTTGTCGCAAGAAAGCGACCCCCCCAGCTTGTCTGCATGCTTCGTGATGGCTTTTTTTTCTACGGGCAAATGGTAAGCACCTGCGTGCGTACGTGGCCTTGCTTGGACCCCCTTGGCTTGTCTGCATGCTTCGTGGTGGCTTTTCTACGGGCAAGTGGGGTAGCTTCTTCGTCGGCACGTGGACCTTTTTTGGCAAGCACGACCCGGCGATCCTTTCACGCCAGGCGAGCGCTGAAAAGGAACATAGCGAGCGAGGCTGACTGGGCAAAGGACGCCGCGACGTACGCGCACGCTTTCGTTGGAAAGCGAGGGCTTCATCCACGCCTGCGGCTGCCCGGAGGACGTGCTGTTCGTTTGGGACTCGTTCATCAAAGAGCCCGGCAGCTACCTCCTCGTCGAACTCGACCCCGCGCGCTGCTCGTCCGAAGTGAAGCTGGACTACGTCGCGTCCCTGGACAGGCACTTTCCCCACATCTACGGGGCGATCACAAAAGGCGAAGCAAAGTCCGCTGCACCGTTTCACACGCGAGACGAGCTCGCAGCTCTCTTGAAGTAGACGTTCGCACGCTCTGCACCTACGTGTGTGCGTGGTCTTGCAGAAAGCGACCCCCTTAGCTTGTCTGCATGCTTCGTGGTGGCTTTTTTTTCTACGGGCAAATGGTAAGCACCTGCGTGCGTACGTGGCCTTGCTTGGACCCCCTTGGCTTGTCTGCATGCTTCGTGGTGGCTTTTCTACGGGCAAGTGGGGTAGCTTCTTCGTCGGCACGTGGACCTTCTTTGGCAAGCACGACCCGGCGATCCTTTCACGCCAGGCGAGCGCTGAAAAGGAACATAGCGAGCGAGGCTGACTGGGCAAAGGACGCCGCGACGTACGCGCACGCTTTCGTTGGAAAGCGAGGGCTTCATCCACGCCTGCGGCTGCCCGGAGGACGTGCTGTTCGTTTGGGACTCGTTCATCAAAGAGCCCGGCAGCTACCTCCTCGTCGAACTCGACCCCGCGCGCTGCTCGTCCGAAGTGAAGCTGGACTACGTCGCGTCCCTGGACAGGCACTTTCCCCACATCTACGGGGCGATCACCAAAAGCGAAGCAAAGTCCGCTGCACCGTTTCACACGCGAGACGAGTTCGCAGCTCTCTTGAAGTAGACGTTCGCACGCTCTGCACCTACGTGTGTGCGTGGTCTTGCAGAAAGCGACCCCCTTAGCTTGTCTGCATGCTTCGTGGTGGCTTTTTTTTCTACGGGCAAATGGTAAGCACCTGCGTGCGTACGTGGCCTTGCTTGGACCCCCTTGGCTTGTCTGCATGCTTCGTGGTGGCTTTTCTACGGGCAAGTGGGGTAGCTTCTTCGTCGGCACGTGGACCTTCTTTGGCAAGCACGACCCGGCGATCCTTTCACGCCAGGCGAGCGCTGAAAAGGAACATAGCGAGCGAGGCTGACTGGGCAAAGGACGCCGCGACGTACGCGCACGCTTTCGTTGGAAAGCGAGGGCTTCATCCACGCCTGCGGCTGCCCGGAGGACGTGCTGTTCGCTTGGGACTCGTTCATCAAAGAGCCCGGCAGTTACCTCCTCGTCGAACTCGACCCCGCGAACTGCTCGTCCGAAGTGAAGTTGGACTACGTCGCGTCCCTGGACAGGTACTTTCCCCACATCTACGGGGCGATCACCAAAAGCGAAGCAAAGTCTGCGCCGTTTCGCACAAGAGACGAGCTCGCAGCTCTCTTGAAGAAGAAGTAGACGTTCGCATGCTCAGCACCTGCGTGTGCATGTGTCCTTGCTTGTCGCAAGAAAGCGTCCCTCTTAGCTTGTCTGCATGCTCGTGGTGGCTTTTCTACGGGCAAGTGGTAGTTTCTTTGTCGGCACGTGGACCTTCTTTGGCAAGCAGGACCCGGCGATCCCTTCACACCATGGCAAACCGGCTGATCGCGCGCACACTGACTATGTCACCAAAAGAAAAAGCCAACCACCAATGACCAACAACCAAGGTACCTACCGATCCTCTTACCTCGTGCACCACTCTTACGACACTCAGAGCACAAAGGATATCTTCCCTTAACGACGAAGGTCACCCGGAGACTTTAAAACCCCGGAGTTTCAAGCGAACTTTCACTCAAAAAAGCAGCCAGGTAGGCACGACAATACTCCGGCTCAGTAGAAAGCATGCCTCACTTCGAAAACGAAGGAGCCGCCGAAGTGCTCGTAGTAGCCCTCGGGCGGCACGGCGGTGAGGATTGCAAGAAATCGGAGGAGAATGCCCCGTTTCCCTTTTGGTTCTTTCTTACCTCATCGCCAGCTTGGAAGGAAATGCTCGACGAAGCTGCCGGGCAAAGAACGGAAGGGATCCCAAGTTCTGTCACTACCGAACCACGTGTTGCACGGACGTGCGGTCACGCGGGTCTACCCCTTCACGACAAGCCACGCAATCACAACAGGTCAAAGTCCTGCAGTGAGAAAACAACACACGGTGGTGTAAGCGAAGAACAAAAGTTTCGTTTTTGGCATCGCGCGCTCGTTTTCCAGACAGATAGTAACGTGATGGTTTGCCAACGGATTGTGTGTGCAGTACCGACGACCTTCCGCTACTTTCTCTTTTCGAGGTTTCGCCATGCGTTCTTAAACACCATCACGTTGTCACCTGCGGAAGATTTTCCGCTTTTCAGTGTGTGCGCAAATACGAAAACGCCATACGACTTTTCGGTTTTGAGTAAGTTATCTCACTCAATCGCCAGCAGGGCACGAACTGCCCCCTTTTTTAGAGTTAAATCTTGTTTGAGATCCCGAAAATTTAAAGTATTTGGATGACCATTTGTCAAATGGGGAGGTCCGTTTTTCAGTGTGTGCGCAAATACGAAAACGCCATACGACTTTTCGTTTTTGAGTAAGTTACCTCACTCAATCGCCAGCAGGGCACGAACTGCCCCCTTTTTTAGCGTTCAATCTTGTTTGAGATCGCGAGATTTTAAGGTATTCGGATGACCACTTGTCAAATGGGGGGGTTTTGAAGCAAATGAGCGGAAATCTCCAGTAGGAAGGGTGAATGGTGGTGTGTCAGATGAAAGACCGCCGTCATTCGTTGGCGGAACCCGGCAACATCCGACGATGAGCCTCTGGCCACGCTCCTCGACCTTTTTCCCGGCGTCCTGTCTTACTTCGTCTTCGCTGGTGGACCCTGGCTCCCTGCCCGCAGTCCAAGACGAAATCGGTTCGCGCACACCCGAGCGATGTCGTTTGGCGCCAGCTACCTCATTCATTGCATCTCGGATAGGCGTGTCCGGCTTCAATCGTACGATTGATCACCCTGCATGATATATGACCCCCATATGACCTCAATATGACCCCCATGAATGCCCCTCCTATACATATGGTACGATGCCAAACCCCCCCCCCCCCTTTGCACTAATAAAACTTTTTTTGATGTCACCCCATACTGGCCCCGAACCCCCACCTGTGTGGCCCAAAACGGTTCCCAAACGGTTTTTGGCGGGCTGAGTCGAGGTAAAGGGGTCTCTGAAGGCCCACGAATAGGCCCAGGTGGGCCCAGGTAGGCCCAGGTAGGCCCCTGGAGCGCGAGGGGGAGAGTCCCCAAAATGGGGTCATTTTCGGGCCTCGCCACTACTCAAGCTAGTCAAACACTTTCTGGCCTCCAGCGGGAAACCCAGACTTCAAAACGACAAGATCGGCTGTGTTCCGCCGTAGATAGCCACCAGCGGGTCCTCTTGAAGCCGAAGAATGCTCTCGGGGGTCACAGTTAGCCCCATGTGCGCAGCGCCAGCAGTGGGCAGGCACACGCTTAGAATGTGCGGTGTGCAAGTGCGCCCTGCCTAGAATCCGGCTTCACCCGCTTTTGAGAACACAGTGCTTACCAGGAAAACGCAGAATATAAGGTGGAAAAATGCAAAAGAACCAAGAGGTGGAGATGGCGACTTCACTTTTTCTGACGCTTGCTTGGAGGGGCTGCATCTGAACTCCGTTCACTGGACTTGGATGTCTTTGGACGCGGTTTGGCCTGGGCTTTTGCTGATGGCTTCTCCTTGGGTGGATGTTTTCCCCGGGCCCTGTTTTTTATTTCCTGGTCTGCCATCTTGGCAAACATCTCTTTCTTCTTTGTCCTCTTTTTCTGCATCTTCTCGGCCACGGTCTCCTGTTCATCACTGGAAGCACTTGAGCCAATGTCGTCTGAACACCTTGAGCAGTCAGTATCTGACTCGCCCAGTGGCAGTTTGTCCGAAACCTTGGCAACAAACTTGAACTTTATGACGTGGACTCGCTTTTTGAGCAGAAAGCCATTGTCGCCAGAGTGCTCGTGTACCGATAAGGCACCTGTCAGGGGGTCTCGCTCGAAAGAAGAAATCATCATGAGGTTCGGTATGTCGAGCACCTCAAATTCAGCAACCTGGCTGCGAAGGCAAAGCTTGGGCGCCGTTGTGTTTCGGATCTGTTCGATGGCTTTTTTAACTTGCCCGAGGTTCAGAATGTCTGTGGACTTGGACACCATCTCCAGTTTCCTGCTGATGGCTCCGAAGTGCTGGTCCCGGTCATTCTTTCCGTGCCCTCCAACAAAAAAGTTGATGGACTGTGTGTCAGGATCTAGCAGGAGACGACTAACAGAAAGCACCGATCGGAAGTGCCGACCAGAGTCCATCCAAAAGATGACCTTGCGGTCCTGCGGGAGGCGGTTCTTGACCAATTCGTAAGCACGCACGAATACCATGGAGTCCTGATTATGCGTGCGAAGAAGCACATCCACATGGTGCCGCCTGACAACTACATCTTCGGTCCAGTGTAGGCCGAAACCGAGCAGTGAGAAGGCACCCTGGCTGTAAAAGAGCTTTCCGGGCTCCTGCTTCAACATGGGCAGCCTTCCCTTCTGCTTGAAGTCGACAGTGACTACCACAGTCCCGGCGGGTGGTGATGTGTAGTGCGCTCTGTAGGCGCTCCGTTGTCGTTCTGCACTGGTCGTGTGGTGTTGGACCTCCATGAGCTGGTGCAAGAAGCCGCTCATGCACTTTCTTACCCGTTCCGGGATCATCTTCTCATACAGGCAAGCGGTGAGGAACATCGGGTTGTTGGCGTTGTACCAATGCGCTGAGGTCAGGTGCTGGCGGTTCGCGTCAATGTATCGCCGCATCTGAGATTTGACGGTCTCCCCCGCATCGCAGATGTCACACACGTCAGTTCGTCGGGACAGATGCTGAAACTTCGGATTCCGCATGCGCCGGTACGTAGTGTACGACACCTCATCCTGCAGGTCGCTCTCGTCGTACACAAGACGGTACGGTACCAAGAGGTTGTGTGCCGTGACAGGCTCTTCTTCTTCTTCTTTTGAAAGCCTCTTCAGTACCCTTGATGTTGGCGTGGAGAATTGGTCATGCTCCTGAGATACCTTTTCACGCATCTCTGGTGTGACAACTGTGGGCCTCCCGCCAACGCCAATCTCGGCAGCCTTTCCCCGGTTCTTCCAGAGATTGTCACCCACGACCATTCCAACAGCCCTGTACCGGGCACGTGCCCAGTCCAAACCGCTCACGATGCGTCGCCGGCTCGCCTCGTCGTCAAGGCTGTTGAAGGCTTCTGAAAGCCTACCAGAAAGGCGCTTCCAGATGTCAACCTTCTCCTCCTCTGTCATTAGGGCGAGAAAGAAACCGATCAGGTCGTCACCAGAGACCTTTTCACAAAAGGTCCTGCTGGCTACGAGTCGTCTCTGCATGGACTGACCACGTCTTGTTTCCTCATGAAACGGCGATAACTTCTGCATTGCTCGCACCGATGACTCCACGAACTCCAGACCCGTGATCTTTGGCATTTTCCCCTCTCTTAGTTTCCGTTTTCCTGGGTCAACCTGTATTCTTAATTAGTACTGCTGGTAAAGGCAGGGTGCACCTGCTGCACCCACTCTATTTACAATGTGTGCCTGCCCACTGCAGGCGCTGCAGGCGGGGTGGCCAAGTAGGGCTATCTGTGACCCCTGAGAACACTCTTCGGCTTCAAGAGGACCCGCTGGTGGCTATCTACAGCGGAACACAGCCGATCTTGTCGTTGTGTAGTCTGGGTTTCCCGCTGGAGGCCAGAAGGTGTTTGACAAGCTTGAGTAGTGGCGAGGCTTTGACAATGACCCCATTTTGGGAACACACCCCCTCGCACTGAGAGCCCGCTCCGGGGCCCACCTGGGCCCACCTGGGCCCATTCGTGGGCCTTCAGAGACCCCTTTACCTCGACTCAGCCCGTCAAAAACCGTTTGGGACCCGTTTTGGGCCACACAGATGGGGGTTCGGGGCCAGTATGGAGTGACGTCAAAAAATATTTTATTAGTGCAAAGGGGGGGGGGGGGGGTTTGGCATCGTCTCAGGGTCAACAGTTTGTGTCTTTTTTTGACCTCACCTGCGGGGGAAAAAGCACCCACATTCTGGCGCAGTAGGCCCCTGCCCGAAGGGGTCCCGAGTGGCGACCGTTTTCCCTGCCTCGAGGCCTTTTCCACCCCCTCGGGACCTCTACAAGGCCCCCTCAACCCGAAAAACAGGAAACGAACGCACCCTTCCGAGCGACACATCGCTTGCTTCTCTGATGCGGCCTCCAGTGCGCCTGTCGCCTCCGCCGGTGCTCTCATAAGCGCACTGAAGTGAAGATGCCTTTGGAGGTTTGCCCTTCATACCTCAGGAGGCATGCTTTCATACTTTTGACAGGTTGCCCTGCATACCTCTGGAGCTTTGCCCTTCAGCCCTTCATACCTCTGAGACATGTTTTCGTACGTCTGAAGGTTTGCCTTCGCTTCTGGGTGTATGCTGTTATGCTGTTATGCCTCTGAGTGTTTGCTCTTCATACCTCAGGAGGCATGTTTTCATACCTTGGACAGATTGCCCTGCACCTCTGGATGAATGCGTTCATACCTCTGGTGGTATGCCTTCATACCTCTGAAGCTTTCTTCAGCCCTTCATAGCTCTGGAGGCATGTCTTCGCACCTCTGAAGGTTTGCCTTCGCTTCTGGGTGTATGCTGTTATGCTGTTATACCTCTGAGGGTTTGCCCTTCATACCTCAGGAAGCATGTTTGCATACTTCTGGATGTATGCGTTCCTACCTCTGGTGGTACCTCTGAAGCTTTGCCCTCCAGCCCTTCATAGCTCTGGAGGCATGCTTTCGCACATCTGAAGGTTTGCTTTCGTACTCCTGGGTGTATGCTGTTATGCTGTTTTACCTCCGGGGGTTTGTCCTTCGTACTCCCTCCGCGGTAACGGAATTCATCAGCCCCCACGACACCACGTGCACCCCATATTCCACCTAGGAAACCCTGTTTGGGTGGAGAGGCGGTGCAGCGGGCCTGCGTCGAGACACCCCTCGTGGCGGCCGCCGAGGGTCGGAGGGCGTGCCGCTGGTGGTCGCCGACGGGACAAAAAAAGTAGCACCTGGAAAAACCCACAAAATCCACAAAACCACGGAAATTCAAGGAACCTTTACGATGGTCACCCGAAGACCATACCTATTCCGGATCTTTAAGTGAACTTATACTCCAAGATAAACCACAATAAACGCCGTATACTCACCCTCATCCTTACTAGGGAAACCCTGTTTGGGGGGGGCGAGGCGGTGAACAGAACATGGCGCGTGGCGTGACGCTGGCGGTCGCCGACGGGGCAATAATTGTAGCATCTGGAAAAACCACAAAAACCACAAAACCACGGCAATTCAAGGAACCTTACGATGGTCACCCGAAGACCATACATGTTCCGGATCTTTAAGTGAACTTATACTCCAAGAAAACCCACAATAAACGCCATAAAATCTCACCCTCATCCTTACTAGGGAAACCCTGTTTGGGGGGGGGCGAGGCGGTGCACAGAACATGGCGCGTGTGGACGAGTGGCGGGCCTGCGTCGAGACACCCCCTGGCGGCACGCAAGGCCGCCGAGGGTCGGAGGGCGTGCCGCTGGTGGTCGCCGACGGGGCAAAAATTGTAGCACCTGGAAAAATCCACCAAATCCACAAAACCACGGAAATTCAAGGAACCTTTACGATGGTCACCCGAAGACCATACATATTCCGGATCTTTAAGTGAACTTATACACCAAGAAAAACCACATTAAACGCCATAAAATCTCACCCTCATCCTTACTAGGGAAACCCTGTTTGGGGGGGGGGCGAGGCGGTGAACAGAACATGGCGCGTGTGGACGAGTGGCGGGCCTGCGTCGAGACACCCCCTGGCGGCACGCAAGGCCGCCGAGGGTCGAAGGGCGTGACGCTGGTGGTCGCCGACGGGGCAAAAATTGTAGCATCTGGAAAAATGCACCAAATCCATAAAACCACGGAAATTCAAGGAACCTTTACGATGGTCACCCGAAGACCATACATATTCCGGATCTTTAAGTGAACTTATACTCCAAGTTTAATTCTCCTTCGGTGCGGTTGCCTTCGGAGCCGTAGGCGCCGCTCCGGTGTGCGAATTAAACTCATATTTAATGCGCTGTTCTACAAAACAGACCTCGGTTCCGTTCCTTGGCGGACTGCTGACAGTACGGGATCCTCGGTTGTGCTCCTTAGCTGGATTGCTAGCTCGATGGGAAGAGCTGGCCGGCGTGTGGGCACGGGCGAATGTGGCCGCCATGGCGGCTGCGGTTGCGGGCCCGGCCGGCGCGACCGCGAGCAGACAGGCTGCATGCGCGATCACCGTTAGCTACGACCGGCGTGTGGGCACGGGCTTGCGCTGCCGTGGGCCCGATCGCGCCATTCACGCGGCACCATGGGATTGTCCCCTCGCCGGGCAGCTCTAGCAATCCAGGGAACACAGACCTGCAGACCTCGGCATCTGAACGTGCAGCCGTGAAAAGCTGGGACAGGCAGCCAGCACACGGTTAGATCGCCGCGCCCCTTGACGTGTACACGTGTGCCAGCGTATCCGGGCAGTAGAACCTGACCGGCTGGACACAGTGCGGGTCGCGGAGAACTCTCTCGCCGTACCTTCGAACCATCCCCACATCCGCCCAGTCGCCCATGGTGACGACCTGGTCCGGATCCATACCTGCCCTCAGGAGAGTGCAGCAGCCCCCTATTCTCGCACTGTGGGTGCCATACACGTTGCCGTTTCGCCCGGCCGGACCTTGCTGGTTGAGGTCCTGCAGCACCCCTCGCCTGGCTCCGGTCCCGCAGAGGGCGCCGTAGTACGAAGAGTACGTGGTAAAAGGGCATAGCAGCTCGGACCCCCTCGCCAACGCCATCCTCTTCAGCAGGGAAAAAACCTCAACTGGGCAATACCTGACCCGGCCCGGGGCGCCATCCGGAGCACTCGGCAGCAAGAGGGGGGAAACCAGATTAATCTCATCAAAGCAGAGCGCTCTGGTACAGTTCCCTTTCCCTTTTGAAATGCGCCAGACCACCCGGACCTTCCCTTCGCCGAAAACCACGTCTTCGGTTCTGATCGCCTGCATACTGCGGGCCCTGAGCAGCGTAAAGTGCTCCCCAAGCAGCTGCAACGCCGCGGAGTATCCGTCCACGCTCCGCACCTCGCTGAAGATCTGTCGAAACTGCTCGAGGCCCAGAGGCTCCTTCTGCTCCGCGTCCGGCGCCTCCCGCTCAAGCGCCCTCAGCATCCTCGGAACGTCGCCCGCCGGGTCGCTGAGGACGAAACCCTTGGCGAGATTCTCTGCCACGATCGCCTTCACCAGAGCGTGTGGCGTCTTGTACGAAGACGAGCCCATCATGGTCAGGCAACCGCCGAAGGCTTCCAGGCGACGAACTGAGGCCGGATACGGGGCGACCCCCTCTTCATTGCACCACGACACATACTCCGCCGTATTGGATTTGTAGGCGGCTTTCGTCCCCTCCGTCGTGTACTTCGACCTCATGTGGTCCCGCGCATGCTCCGAGGTCTGGGTTCTGAGCACGTCCCGCAGTGCCAGACGCTGTGTCGTCGCCCTCCTCTTCGCCGGCTCCTGGGCCACCCCTCCGACCTCGCGCGTTTCCCGGAAAGCCTCCTCTGGACCTCTCTTCCCCCTGAGCATGCTCTGGAGGCGGTGATACGCAGAGACCTTGGGAGGACGGGGGACCGGGAGGTAGTTGTAGGGAAGACCCCCTAGCGACGCCGGTGGGAAGCCCGCCGGGAGCCTCTTCAGCGACTCGTTCAACCCTTCCCATTCCTCATCGGTAAACTCACCCCTGCGGGAGGAGAGCTGCCCGATATCCCACGGAACCTCTCCCTTTCCTTCCATTTTCTGAGGGTGGGTGGGTGGGAAAATCGAAGGATACTGTTTGGTAGATTTCGCTCCTGCCGACGCTTGCACGAAATTAGCTGACATTAAGCCTCCATTTAATTCTCCTTCGGTGCGGTTGCCTTCGGAGCCGTAGGCGCCGCTCCGGTGTGCGAATTAAACTCATATTTAATGCGCTGTTCTACAAAACAGACCTCGGTTCCGTTCCTTGGCGGACTGCTGACAGTACGGGATCCTCGGTTGTGCTCCTTAGCTGGATTGCTAGCTCGATGGGAAGAGCTGGCCGGCGTGTGGGCACGGGCGAATGTGGCCGCCATGGCGGCTGCGGTTGCGGGCCCGGCCGGCGCGACCGCGAGCAGACAGGCTGCATGCGCGACCACCGTTAGCTACGACCGGCGTGTGGGCACGGGCTTGCGCTGCCGTGGGCCCGATCGCGCCATTCACGCGGCACCATGGGATTGTCCCAATGGCTCCTATCCCAATGGTTCTTTGCCAGCAGAGACGAAGGCCGTGGGGGGGAGAACGCAGACTGGAACGGACTCTCCCCTTCTTTACGCTGAGGCCAGACGCGCGGAAGCGCAGCCGGTGAAACGACGTTCTTCTTCTACCAGCTTGCGGAGCTCCTCTTCCACCACACCCTGCCCGAGGACACGCCTCCGGGGTCTTAGGCCGCAGAAGCTGAATTCAGACCAGCCGTGCTCCAACCTGCTCGGGAGGTCCGCAATGTTCAAGCCCCCCGGGACAAACTGAAACCAGGCACTGGCCCTCGCCCGAGCCAGGAACTCCCAGAGCGCATGGACGGGGCCCAACAGCTGTTTCGTCCGCGTCTTCCCCTGAACTATGTTCCCGAGGACGGTCATGTTGTCCACCCAGACCGAGACCGTGAAGTCCTGCAACCCTCTGAACCACAGCTCGAAGGCCACCGAGACCGCCGCGAACTCCAGTGCATGGATGGGCAGACCAGACCCATGCGGCACCGCCTGCGAGAAGTACTCCACGACAGATGGGCGATCGCCTTCCAAAACGATGAGGACCGCACCCAGACCATGCAGACAGGCATCGGTCAGTAGGACGTACCTGGTGGTGAAGCTCCGCCGGACGTCTCTCACCGGCAATGACCGACGGAACATGCCCGCGTCTCCTCCCAGCACCCTGACCCACCAGCCCAGGGCAGCCCTGAGGTTCTCGCCCAGCTTGAAACCGGCAAAGGTTGAGGCGGCGTTGGCGCGCCCGAATATCGGCTGGAGGGGAACACGACCTACCCTGCCATACAGCGCCGTCGAAGCGAAACCAAGCTTACCCGCCAGCGCAGCCGCTTCGCCCGGGGCGAGGGAGTCGCGGGACAAGATGTCCTTCAGCATCCATATGAGCCCCTCCTTCCTCGCCTCGGAGAGAGAGACGTCCACCGCTTCTGCCGTTATTCCAAACACCAAGCCCAGGTGGCGGAACGCGTTGCTCTGCGTCGTCTTGTCCGGGTTGAATGCCGTGAGCAGGATGTCCCGCAGGAGTTCCAAGACATCCGCGAGCACCCCGTCATCCTCCAGCCTGCAGGGCGCCGCGAAGTCGTCGTAATACTGGCAGAGGGGAACCTTGAGACCGAGTCGGACAACTTTGGCTAGCACCTTGGCGAAGGCATTGTAGTGCACGACGGCAGCGGCCTCACCGAAGGACAGTCTCTCCATCCGGAAGAAACGCAGCGCCCCCTCCGGTCCTTCAGCAACAACGCACCTGCACACCTTCCCGTTCTGAGCACGCAGCTGACGGTAAGCGTCCTTGTGGTCGAGGCCTACCGAATAGAACGATGAACCTGCCGGAGAACTTGCCGCCAGCAACCTCGCCGCCTCCGCAAACACGTCCGCTGTGTCCAGCTTCACCCGCGTGGTCGTAAAGACCGCCTTGTTGATCAGGGCCATGCGGCCGTCGTCACAGGGGCGTAGCTTCACGGGGCTCCCTTCCTCGTCGAACTTCACCTGGCGAACTATGAAGCGCCGCAGAAAAACTGCGTTCGGGGGCGGCACCGGGAGCTCGACCATCCAGCCAGCGGCCAGCTCTTTTTGAACGGAATCCCAGACAGCCCTCTTGTTGGCCGGGCTGTCCGATCTGATGGCCTTCGCCGAACGGGCGAGGACGTCGTCTTGGCGCTGAAGGAGCTGCCCGGTCGTGAGCTCGGGGCCACCCGGGCCCGCCGGCGGGTACACAGACTCGTACCCCACGTATCCGACCATCGGACACGCCGTCCGCAGGTTCTCCAGCAGATCCTCGGTGCCGGTCACGCCAAAGTCCGCGACCATCTCGGCGAGCAGCTCGACGTGGCACGGGTCCCCTTCCCGTATCGTTAGCTCAGCGGACCTCTTCCTCCAGCGGGCAAGGAAGTTCGAGCGCATCTGCTGGGCCTCCTTCGCCGGGGTCGTCGCGCAGTACCTTATCGCCGAGAGCAGCGCCTCGTCCAACTGCGACACCCCTTTGGGCCGCGGAATCGCCTCCGAAACACACTCCTCAGCAAACCTATACCTCTTGTGCACGTCGCCAACCTCAGCGGAGGGAGAGACACCCGTTCCTGATGATGATGACGATAATGATGACGATGACTTCTGATATGATGATGATAATGATGATGACTTTGATAGGTGGCGGGGCAGGCGGGGGGCGGACGGCCCGGGACGGGGCGCCCACCCGGGGAAGATGTTGGTCCGGGAAGTCACCTCGTGTCCCTCCTCTTCGCAGACGGCGCATCCTCGTGCTTCGCGCCCGGCCTGACATTGCCTCTCGCCCGCCCGCGGGGGGCCTGGGTCCGATCCTCCTTCCTGACGCTCGTCGCCCCTGGGAGGGGGAGGTCCATCTCGCTTCAGACGGGCTGGCCCGGCCTCGGGCCTCCCGGCAGACTGCGCCATTACCTTCAATTGAAGGTGCATGACCGTCTGCTCATCAAGGCGAAGGAGGCGGTCGCAGGCCCCCTTCAGTACCTTGGTACCCGGCACCGCCCTCGTCACTCTGGCGAAAGCGCGTCGCACCGCCTCATCATACTGGCCCGCCAGACCAGCTCCGAACCTCGACGCAATGTCGCCGACCAGCGCCGGGTACCCGAAGATCACCGCCCACGGCTCCTCCCCGAACGCGCCTGTTATACCGGCCGTTATCAGCAGCCGCTGTAGGGCGCACACCAGGTGGACGGCCTCCGGGGGCCCTTCGTTTACCGACAACCAGCCGGGTACCGCCGGGGTGAAGGGGGCCTTTGTGACGTCGATGTAGGGAAGGGCGATCTCCTGCTGCCTCTCCAGGCGGTGCTGGAACGCGTTGAGCTCCGCGTGGGTCGGAACGAGGACCTCCGGCAAGAGGGTGAGGCCGTACTTCTCCAGCTGCCGCGCCACCTCCAGCACCCGGACCGGCTGGTCCTTCGGCCTGGCGCCCTTGCGTCCTCCCGTCGCACGCCCTCCTTCTCCCTCTGTTCATGGCACCGAAACCACTTCTTCGCCGCCGTTCGAAACGCCGGTGGAAGCTTAGCGTCCAGATGCTGCACGCCGTCGGTGACCGCACCCTCCAGCAGGGAGTTATACGCCACCGCCCCCAGGTGGGCGGCGGTCTTCACATACATGTCGACCGGCTCCCCCCTCAACCCGGCTGCCCACGCCTCGTAGGTCACCACGCGGAGGATCCTGTTCCACCGCGGAGCCATCGGATCTTCCCCCCACTTCGCCGTGCCCGCCGCCATGATCTCCCCCCACAATCTTTCGAACACCACCGGGTCCCACTCCTCGAGCTGTTCCAGCCTGGGCATCGCCTCGGACTGCAGCGCAGCCGCCCTGCCTTCCCAGAACCGTGCTACCGACATCCTCCCTGCCTCTTCTTGTGTCTTTTTTTTTTTTTTTTTTTTTTTTTTGATTTCCACCCCCGGTTTCGCCTGCCCCGTGGTTTTCCTACTGCCAGCCCCTTACCGCCAGCGAGGATCCCAGCAGAAGGCAACACGGTGACCGCCGTGTCCTCTTGACCCGAAACGCCGGCCTCCAAAGGTGGGCCTGCACCACCAGACCGCATGCCCGGCACGGCCACTCGCGCACCAAAAAACCCCAGCGCTGCGGGCCGTCACACTAAAGCGGTGCTGTGCGGCGGTATCCTACACATGCGGACGCATACCAGGCGCGCACCGGTGCAGGCCGTCTACCACCCTCCCGGGCCCGCGATCGACGCACCTCAGTCTCTTCCATCCACAGCCGGGGAAGCGCACGGCCTCACCCAGACTTGAGGCAGCCGGGAGCGCGCAAGAGAAAGCAAAGAAACGGCAGCAGACCCTTGTCGGCGGTTCGCTGGAGGATAGTCACTCGAAGCTAATGCAGATTATCACCACAGACTCTTCGCACTCTAACCCAGGACACTCGAGGCAGATCACAGTAAACGGTTGCCCAGGGAGTGCCAAGCAGTGTCTCTTTCTCCAAAGCAGCCGGAGCCGACGCGGATCACAGCCAAAGAGTATCAGTCTCTTCCATCCCTGCACATGCGGACACATACCAGGTGCGCACGCCGGCGAAGGGCCTCCACCACCCTGAGCCACCGGGCTGGCGATCGCCGCATCTCGGTCTCTTCCGGCGATGCAGATCATCGCCACAGATTATCTGCGTTCTAACCCAGACGGCCTCTTCCCCTCACAGCCGCACACGGGCGCGAAAGAAAACAAAACAAATAATGCTGCGGCGGACCTCTGGTCGGCGGTTCGCTTTATGGTAGTCACCCGAGGCAGATCACAGCAAATGGTGTCAAGCAGTATCCCTCTTCCAGCCGAAGCGGACCGCAGTCAAAGAGCTGTAGAGAGTGTCTAGAGAGTGTCAAGCAGCGTACCTCTTCCAAAGCAGTCACGCCGAAGCGCGCTCACGGTCAATGGGTATGTAGAGAGTGCCGAGCAGTGTCCCTCTCCCAAAGCAGTCACGCCGAAGCGCGCTCACGGTCAATGGGTATGTAGAGAGTGCCAAGCAGTGTCCTTCCCAAAGCAGTCACGCCGAAGCGCGCTCACGGTCAATGGGTATGTAGAGAGTGCTAAGCAGTGTCCCTCTTCCAAAGCAGTCACGCCGAAGCGCGCTCACAGTCAATGGGTTTCCCAAAGCAGTCGCGCGGAAGCGCGCTCACGGTCAATGGGTATCCCAAAGCAGTCACGCCGAAGCGCGCTCACAGTCAATGGGTATGTAGAGAGTGCTAAGCAGTGTCCCTCTTCCAAAGCAGTCACGCCGAAGCGCGCTCACGGTCAATGGGAATCCCAAAGCAGTCACGCCGAAGCGCGCTCACAGTCAATGGGTATCCCAAAGCAGTCACGCCGAAGCGCGCTCACGGTCAATGGGAATCCCAAAGCAGTCACGCCGAAGCGCGCTCACAGTCAATGGGTGTGTAGAGAGTGCCAAGCAGTGTCCCTCTTCTAAAGCAGTCACGCCGAAGCGCGCCCACGGTCAATGGGTATTCAGTCAGAGTCACAGAAACCGCGTCGGGCCTCAAGAGATGCAGCCGAGAACACCCGCTGCACCCGGTACTCTGCTCCCGGTCGAAGTCAGTTCCGGGAAGCGACAGTCGCGAGACACCAAAACAAAATCGAAGGATACTGTTTGGTAGATTTTGCTCCTGCCGACGCTTGCACGAAATTAGCTGACATTAAACCTCCAAAAAATAACGCTAAAAACCACATTAAACGCCATAGAATCTCACCCTCGTCCTTAGGGAAACCCTGTTTGGGGGGGGGGCGAGGCGGTGAACAGAACATGGCGCGTGTGGACGAGTGGCGGGCCTGCGTCGAGACACCCCCTGGCGGCACGCAAGGCCGCCGAGGTTCGAAGGGCGTGACGCTGGTGGTCGCCGACGGGGCAAAAATTGTAGCATCTGGAAAAATGCACCAAATCCATAAAACCACGGAAATTCAAGGAACCTTTACGATGGTCACCCGAAGACCATACATATTCCGGATCTTTAAGTGAACTTATACTCCAAGAAAAATAACGCTAAAAACCACATTAAACGCCATAAAATCTCACCCTCGTCCTTACTAGGGAAACCCTGTTTGGGGGGGGGGCGAGGCGGTGAACAGAACATGGCGCGTGTGGACGAGTGGCGGGCCTGCGTCGAGACACCCCCTGGCGGCACGCAAGGCCGCCGAGGTTCGAAGGGCGTGACGCTGGTGGTCGCCGACGGTGCCGGCAGACCCGGCTCGTCCGGCGTCCGCGCGGCCACCGCCGCCGCCGGGCAGAAGCGGCCGATGACAGCGCAGCTGCTGCCGCAGCAGCAGCAGCAGCAGCAGCTCGACTCGGAGCCCCCGCACGACCACCACCACCACCAGCAGCAGCAGCCCATGCGGTCGTACCCGCCCATCACGCGGCGGTACGTGGCGGCGCAGCCCGTGCCCGTGGAGAAGCGGGCGTCGCCCCAAGACCCGCTGCACCGCACGTTCGTGACGAAGCTCAAGACCGAGATCCTCGCCGTGCAGCAAAAAGTCGACCGCCACACGCTCGGCCACCGCCTGAAGCCGCCCGCCGTCGTGTCCGCCGAGATGCGCGACCTGCAGGAAACCCTCTTCGGCCACCAGTACGACGCAGACCCCTCGCGCAACCTCCGCTGCACCGTGGTACCCCTATTCGAACTCCTCCTCGAGCGGGTCCTGAAGCTGACCACCCTCGTCGGAGACTACGCGTCGACCAACGCGGGGAGGCCCATCCCACCGAACCCGCCGCGTGGTGGTGGAGAGGTGGCGGACGGCGTCGTTTTCGACCATTCGAGGGTTGCGGGGGTGCTGCGGGTGACGGATTTGCTCGCAGCGTACGTGGGAGGCGATCCGCGGGCGGGGAACGCGAAGGGGAAGGGGGGAAAATTGGTCCGGGGGCAGGCCGAGGACAACGACGGCGGCGGCAGCGACAACGGCGACGACGACGGCGGCAAAGGCAGCGGCCACCAGCCTGCTGGGCTGCAGCAGCAGCAGCAGTCGTCGTTCGAGCGGCAGCTGCGGGACTTCATCTCGCAGCAGGCGTCCCTGCACGAGGCGCTGCAGGCGCACGCGGCGACCCTGCGGCCGGCGGATGCCGATCAGCAGCAGCAGCAGCAGCAGACGGCCCCCGGCACCCAAGCAGCAACCGACGAGGCCGCGCAGCAGGCGGGGGTAGCCGAGCTTAGCGGTGCACCGGCGGGCCTCGAAAACCCGGACCAACCCTGCACCCAGCACCGCCAGCAGCCCCGCCCGGCGCACGCACAACCCCCGCAGCAGCAGCAGCAGCAGCAGCCGCAGCAGCAGCCGCAGCAGCTGGCGGCGCCGCCCGGCATCGAAGCGCCGCCCCCCAAGCTGCCGCCCGCCGCCGCCGTCGCGCCCGCGATCGCGTTCAGCGGCGTGGACACCGAGTACCTGTTCGCGGTTGCGTTTGCGAACGCCGCCAGCGGCGGCAACGATAGGTGTGCGCCATTCCACGGCTGCGTTTTTTTTTTCTTGAGAGGGATAAACACGCAGTCTTTTTCCCTCAGGTTTTATTGTCGCAAACGAATCACCGCGTGCATCGGGCGGCGCCCACAGCACGGAACTAAGCGCCCATGCGGGGCTTCAAGCTCATTAGACAATCGACGCATACCACACGAACGTATCAGGTTACCACACTTGCCGCCGCTGGCGGCGTTCGCAAACGCAACCGCGAACACGTACTCGGTGTCCACGCCGCTGAACGCGATCGACTCGGGGTCCAACCCACTGCACCACGGAGCAACAGCAAACAGAGGCTTTTCTTCCGCGCAAACTGCGCTTTTCTGAAGAGCTTCTAGCCGAACCCCTGTTTTTTACATCTCTTCGAGACAAAAAGTTCCCAATATAGCTTCCCCACCAGAAAATGGCTATCCCTCGCATTATTTTCAGGTTGTACACGATTTTGAGGGTCACGCTAATACCCTGGTCTTATACGACGGTTTTATTTCCCTTCTCTGGGGAAGAGCTGCCGCGCCAAACCTCGCTTCTTTGTACCACATGCGGAGAAAAGAGAAAAGGAGACATAAATAGAGACAGAGAGGGTTTGGAGGAGGACGCTGGCGTGTGTCGGGGCCAGTGAGAAGCACCGGCCACCTTGCTAGATAAATCCTGCCGCGGAAAAGGAGCCCTTTCATTCGCTGGGGCCAGCACCCCTGCGGAGGCCCTCTTCCGTGTGCCTTCACGCGGAAGGAAACTTTTTTAAGCCCGGCGGAGGTCAACTGACCGGAGCTACCGGGGAGAGTGTGCGTACGTTCGATAGGTGTGCGCCATTTCACGGCTGCGTTTTTTTTTTTCCCGTCGTATAAGACCAGGGTATTAGCGTGACCCTCAAAATCGTGTACAACCTGAAAATAATGCGAGTGGAGAAGGTTTCCGTGTCAACAGCAATTGGACATGGGTCAGTCGGTCCTAAGGCAAGGTGTAATTGCTCGCCTCAAAGCTGCCACTGACGAGCTTGCTCGGACGTGCAGGATTGCCGAAAGGGAATGCGTGAACATTCCGCAACCCGGATGCAGAGATCTGAAGTGGTGACACATTGACGATCCTGTTGACCATGTCCACAGGCCCCGGATGATGCAGTCGTCTCTTTTTGAAGGAAGGGTTGACCCTTGAAACGCTTCACGCGGGGACAGGGTTAACTATCCTGGAAAGCTGCACTTTCTTCGTGTAGTAGGGTGTCTTGTGGATGTGCATGGAAAAAACAGGGGAGATCTCATTCTCTTGCATCGGGCTGTACCGTTAACCGCAATAGGTCTCCTAGGCTAAAAGCCTCTGGCCGACAGAACAATGTAGGTAAGGGAAGTCGAGGGATAGCCATTTTCTGGTGGGGAAGCTATATTGGGCACTTTTTGTCTCGAAGAGATGTAAAAAACAGGGGTTCGGCTAGAAGCTCTTCAGAAAAGCGCATTTTGCGCGGAAGAAAAGCCTCTGTTTGCTGTTGCACCGTGGTGCAGTGGGTTGGACCCCGAGTCGATCGCGTTAAGCGGCGTGGACACCGCGTACCTGTTCGCGGTTGCGTTTGCGAACGCCGCCAGCGGCGACAACGATAGGTGTGCGCCATTTCACGGCTGCGTTTTTTTTTTCCGTAAGCGCCAGCTTGAAAGGAAATGCTCGACGATGCTGCCCGACAAAGAACAGAAGGGATCCCAAGTGCTGTAACTACCGAACCACGTGTTGAACGGACGTGAGGTCATGCGGGTCTACCCCTACACGACAAATCACACAAACACAACAGGTCAAAAAATCCTGAGTGAGAAAACAACACACGGTGGTGTAAGCGAAGAACAAATCAGATTGTGTTTGTATTGTATTTGCCCCTTACCTCTATATTTCCCCCCTTCCATTCGGAGTCGAAGCAGCTACGTCGAGTATTTTTGTGTTAACAATGCATTGTTGGTACTAAAAATTAGTAGTTGGCAGCGTACTAAAAGCAACTCACCAAATCAGGTGAAAAGCCGCTAGTGCGCACAAACAAACGTCGTATAAGACGCTAGTCTTAGAAGATTAATAGAACCGACTAATGATATCCTGTGAAACAGGGCCTCTCGCTCCCTCACACAACCGCTCGCGCTCTTGCGTGGCAAACACACGAAGATCATAAACAGTTGGTTCGTTTTCTACTTACCCTTTTACGCAGCGGCACTGAGACTGGAGCTAATTGCAGCACAAGACGCACACCCACCCAGGAGGAGAATATTATGTCCTGAATCAAGATCGTTGATGCAAGATCGCAGATATCAAATCATTCTCTGTTCTCAAGTTGCTTGCGACCAACATCGGCACTCGCTTCTTCGCAGAGACGCTGGTCTTCTGGCTACGGAGTCAATCGTGGGCCAGCTCGAGCTTCCTCCCGACGACAGGCGAAAGATGGAACTCGCCCCTGCTTTTGGGGCATTTACGCGGTAGAAGCTCCCGGGGAAAGCGTTCGCCGAGAAGGGGCTCCAAATTGGGTACCTTGTGCTAGCCATCAACGACCTTTGTTGCGCCGACTCAGGGGTCTCCTCCTTCCCCGGGAAAAGGCTGCAGGTTGTCCGGATCTGTTGAGCCTTCGGGAACACCAACGTTTGCAGTGTATACACAACGTGGGACAGCTCTTTTACCGCACCCGTCCTCTCATTCTTGCATGAAGCTCTATCTCGTCGTCCTCTTCTGCCACGCACTTGCTCAACACAAGTGGAATCGTGTCTGCCCAGTCGACAACCTCTGGATACAATGGTGCCTGCGGCATGAAGCTGGTTGCTGCCCGCCTTAATTCATTTTGCCGTGGAAGTTCAGGTGACGCAGGTTTCACGTGCTTCACCTGATGCATTTTCTTTTTTTTTAAAGCAGGGAGTGGAATCTTGTGTCTCAGTGGATGGGGCAGCAGTCAGTTGTGAGACTGACATGTGAGCAGCGCCACCTCCCCTAGCGAGCTCTCGGATCAAGCTGCGTCTGATGCAGCCGTTGTACGGAATTGCCGACATACACTCCGTGCCATTGTCACGTCCAGCCAGTGTCCTCCTGACTGGCCAGTCCGATCATCGGATGCGGATCGGCAGTGGTTTCCGATGACGTAGCAGGCTGAGGGAGAGTGCCGTTGTCACGTCCAGCCAGTGGCCTCCGGACTGGCCAGTCCGATCATCGGATGCGGATCGGCAGTGGTTTCCGACGACGTAGCAGGCTGAGGGAGAGTGCCGTTGTCACGTCCACAGTGTCCGTCCTCCTGGCTGGCCAGTCCGATCATCGGATGCGGATCGGCAGTGATTTCCGACGACGGAGCAGGCTGCGGGAGAGTGCCATTGTCACGTTCGGCCAGTGTCCTCCTGACTGGCCAGTCCGGTCATCGGATGCGGGTCGGCAGCGGTTTCCGACGAGCGGTAGCTTGAGGGAGAGTGCCATTGTCACGTCCAGCCAGTGTCCTCCTGACTGGCCAGTCCGATCATCGGACCAGTTTTGGTGGATCCAGGTCGCTGGGTCCAGTTTCCAAGGTAAAATAAACTGGACCCAGTGACGAAAAACCAGGCGAGACGGTCGAGCTTCCGTCAGGGCTCGGGAAGCACAAAAAAACGACAAACGCGTGTTTGTCGTCCCTGCGCCCCCTCCCATTTCAAATGAGGAGTTATTCGCAGTTCTCGGGGAAACCCTGATCGAACTCGGGACAGAGGAGAACGAGAAAGCTTCTGGGAATCGACGAGTTTTCCGTCGGCTTCCGCAAAACGGGAACGGGTGCCGATAGCACCCACACTTACCTGCGTTTCGTAGGTATTGTGGAACGGGGAAGCAGTTTCTTCGTTCTCAGGCAGCTCCCCCACTTTTGGTGAAAGGAAACCGGACTCAGCCAAAGTAAAGGCTGTTCTCCGTGTTGAAAGCATCTGCTTCAACTTCTCCTTTGACCACCCAGCTGAAGACCTCTTTGGTCCACTGTTCTTTGCCATGGTTGACCCACGCATATCGGATTCTGGGTCTCTTTTCTTGACCCCAATAGAACCTGGGCTTGCTCGGGTCCAGCATACTTCTGCACGCTGCTGCTCCGTCAGTGCTTATGTCGGCAGGCCCACTGCTTCAATCCCACGCATTGATTCGTGTACACCATACATGGCGCTAACCACCACTTCACCGATTTTGCGTTTTTTCTTCTTCTTTTCGAGACACGGCGCCGCTCAAGCGGCCACCTTATGTTACTCGTTTGTTTGTAAAGATTGCTCTGACTTGTTCCCAGATTAGGATGACACATACTAATACTCGGGCAGCAGGACACCTTGTCCAGGTGGGTAGCGTCACCTCCCCGATGCGAGCTGATTGCCGGATGGATGCGGGCAACTGCATCTTTGTACCACCGACACCCTCTGGGTGCTTCCAGGTTAGGCGCAATCGGGTTTGAAGCATGATGATTAATATCAAAAGCCCGCACCCACACGCTGCGTTGACTGTGGCTGGTCTTTGTAGGGGCCTTGATGTTACTTTGATCAAACTCACACTAAGCTGAAACATACTACTACTACTACTACCACCGCGAAGACGAGCAGGCCAAGGCAGGGAACATAGAGGAGTCGAGATCTCGGCCGCGGAAACAACCTGCGAGGAAGAAAAGGAAGTGCGCCGAAGCATCTGGTGGTTCCTCGTCGTCAAACTGCACCTCGGACGTGAAGCGCGCACCGGAGACAAACAATACGCGGGGCAAGAAGCGACCGAAGCATGACACGACGCGTGCAAAGAGGTAGTCTGTAGTGGCTTGTGCAGTCTCTCGACACAGATTGTTGCTGCATAACAAGTTCAAACTACTGCTACTACTTTTCGAGACATTCAGGCTATTATCTTCATTTTGCCTCAGTTTTCCAAATCCCGTCTCAATGGCCATTTTGGTTTTCCCGCTCTGAAACCGAGAAGCTTTTGTTTAGGCCACCCGAATCTTCCAAAGGGGGGTCCGGGGGGCTCCGCCGGCAAACGGTACGGTACATTCAGGTGGAGATAGTTTGCACTTCTCAGTCCGTTTGTCAACGTACTGGTTGTTTGCCGCCTGTGTGACCCTCACCCCGCTCCCCCTGGTGCACATTCCTGAACCACTCAGATACTACATTGGCACGAGTAGATGCACCGGCGACACACGGAACAAGGCACTTGTGTCAACTCGGAAAGAATCTGTCAAGAGTTCCGGGGCTGCTTCTGAGCCTCGACTCTTGCACTCGGCTCAGCCCCCGCGACAGCCCCAAACTTCTGCTAGCCAGCCCACCATGCCCAGCGGCGACCACCGATGCCCAGCCCCTGACCGCCAGCCCAGCCCTTGACCGCCAGCCCAGCCATTGACCGCCAGCCCAGCCCTTGACCGCCAGCCCAGCCCCTGACCGCCAGCCCAGCCCCTGACCGCCAGCCCAGCCCTTGACCGCCAGCCCAGCCCTTGACCGCCAGCCCAGCCCCTGACCGCCAGCCCAGCCCCTGCCGCCAGCTCAGCCCTTGACCGCCAGCCCAGCCCTTGACCGCCAGCCCAGCCCTTGACCGCCAGCCCAGCCCTTGACCGCCAGCCCAGCCCCTGGCCGCCAGCCCAGCCCTGACCGCCAGCCCAGCCCTTGACCGCCAGTCAGCCTGACCGCCAGCCCAGCCCTTGACCGCCAGCCCAGCCCTTGACCGCCAGCCCAGCCCCTGACCGCCAGCCCAGCCCTTGACCGCCAGCCCAGCCCCTGACCGCCAGCCCAGCCCTTGACCGCCAGTCCAGCCCTTGACCGCCAGCCCAGCCCTTGACCGCCAGCCCAGCCCCTGACCGCCAGCCCAGCCCGCTCAGCCCTTGACCGCCAGCCCAGCCCCTGACCGCCAGTCAGCCCTTGGCCGCCAGCCCAGCCCTTGACCGCCAGCCAGCTTCCTGGCACAGCGGCCTAACCCACGCCTCCACCGGACCCCCACGACTTTTTTCATCGAAGGTCGGGGGAGAGGATTTTTACTATAGCGGACTTTTTTCCCACGAAAATGGTGGGGGGGGGGAGGGACCTACCCACCCCAGGCCCGAAAAACGTCTCTATACGCTGGATTACAGCTGCACCATCGTCGATACCGGCTCCTGATGACTCGCGGCGGCACCTGCCGAGCTGCCACGATGTTCGACGCACTTTCCAAAAACTTCCTAATCCTCGATATTTTTGCAATTTGTACATATCCATTTCCCAAAGAATCCCTGAGTCCAAAATTCTGTTTTCCAGGCAAATCCCCTGGGAAACCGACTCAGAGATTTTCGGAAAACTTGCACCAAGAGAATCTTGGTGCAAGTTCCGAGCTAGCGGACGATAGCGGACGCAGTTCCCGAGCTAGCGGACGATAGCGGACGCAGTTTCCGAGCTAGCGGACGATAGCGGACGCAGTTTCCGAGCTAGCGGACGATAGCGGACGCAGTTTCCGAGCTAGCGGACGATAGCGGACGCAGTTTCCGAGCTAGCGGACGATAGCGGACGCAGTTTCCGAGCTAGCGGACGATAGCGGACGCAGTTCGAGCTAGCGACGATAGCGGACGCAGTTTCCGAGCTAGCGGACGATAGCGGACGCAGTTTCCGAGCTAGCGGACGATAGCGGACGCAGTTTCCGAGCTAGCGGACGATAGCGGACGCAGTTTCGAGCTAGCGGACGATAGCGGACGCAGTTTCCGAGCTAGCGGACGATAGCGGACGCAGTTTCCGAGCTAGCGGACGATAGCGGACGCAGTTTCCGAGCTAGCGGACGATAGCGGACGCAGTTTCCGAGCTAGCGGACGATAGCGGACGCAGTTTCCGAGCTAGCGGACGATAGCGGACGCAGTTTCCGAGCTAGCGGACGATAGCGGACGCAGTTTCCGAGCTAGCGGACGATAGCGGACGCAGTTTCCGAGCTAGCGGACGATAGCGGACGCAGTTTCCGAGCTAGCGGACGATAGCGGACGCAGTTTCCGAGCTAGCGGACGATAGCGGACGCAGTTTCCGAGCTAGCGGACGATAGCGGACGCAGTTTCCGAGCTAGCGGACGATAGCGGACGCAGTTTCCGAGCTAGCGGACGATAGCGGACGCAGTTTCCGAGCTAGCGGACGATAGCGGACGCAGTTTCCGAGCTAGCGGACGATAGCGGACGCAGTTTCCGAGCTAGCGGACGATAGCGGACGCAGTTTCCGAGCTAGCGGACGATAGCGGACGCAGTTCCCGAGCTAGCGGACGATAGCGGACGCAGTTTCCGAGCTAGCGGACGATAGCGGACGCAGTTTCCGAGCTAGCGGACGATAGCGGACGCAGTTTCCGAGCTAGCGGACGATAGCGGACGCAGTTTCCGAGCTAGCGGACGATAGCGGACGCACCGCTATCGTCCGCTAGCTCGGGAACTGCGTCCGCTATCGTCCGCTAGCTCGGGAAGTGCGTCCGCTATCGTCCGCTAGCTCGGAAACTGCGTCCGCTATCGTCCGCTAGCTCGGAAACTGCGTCCGCTATCGTCCGCTAGCTCGGGAATTCTCCGTCGGCTACTCACTCCTGCATTAGGAGAATGCTGCTACTGCAAGTTTCACTGGAATACAGAAAAGGGGGAAAAACAAGGGTCTAACGTACGATGGGGTAGCCTCCCGAGATAGCCACCATGTGTGAGAGAATAGGCTATCCCAGGAGGTCACTCCACCAGACCCAAAAAGATTTTCCCCGCCAGCCAGCCCAAAGGAACCTGAAGTTCGTTCGTAATGCCTTGTGGAATTCCCTCGATGAATCGCAAGAACTGCGTCTGCTATCGTCCGCTAGCTCGAAAACTGCGTCCGCTAGCTCGGAAACTGCGTCCGCTATCGTCCGCTAGCTCGGGAACTGCGTCCGCTATCGTCCGCTAGCTCGGGAACTGCGTCCGCTATCGTCCGCTAGCTCGGAAACTGCGTCCGCTATCGTCCGCTAGCTCGGAAACTGCGTCCGCTATCGTCCGCTAGCTCGGAAACTGCGTCCGCTATCGTCCGCTAGCTCGGGAACTGCGTCCGCTATCGTCCGCTAGCTCGGAAACTGCGTCCGCTATCGTCCGCTAGCTCGGGAACTGCGTCCGCTATCGTCCGCTAGCTCGGAAACTGCGTCCGCTATCGTCCGCTAGCTCGGGAACTGCGTCCGCTATCGTCCGCTATAGCTCGGAAACTGCGTCCGCTATCGTCCGCTAGCTCGGGAAGTGCGTCCGCTATCGTCCGCTAGCTCGGAAACTGCGTCCGCTATCGTCCGCTAGCTCGGGAACTGCGTCCGCTATCGTCCGCTAGCTCGGAAACTGCGTCCGCTATCGTCCGCTAGCTCGGGAAGTGCGTCCGCTATCGTCCGCTAGCTCGGGAACTGCGTCCGCTAGCTCGGGAATTCGGGCCTTCGTTCTCGTTGCGTTTCTCTCGGGGAAAATACTGTCAAAGGGAAAACGTGAAAACATCTCGTAGTAAAGCGGTAACTGACGACGCGTAGTGGAAGAAAGTTGACCTGACCAGGTGACCAGGTCAGGGGGTTGGGCGGGTGGGAAAGCAACAGCCACCCTCTCCACGTCCCCCCTTCCTTTTGTTTGTGAAGGTGAAGAAGAAGAATGGAAATGATGGTTTATAACTTACGAAAACCTTGGCAGTATTCCCTCACTGAAGTGCAGGAATTCGGGCCTTCGTTCTCGTTGCGTTTCTCTCGGGGAAAATACTGTCAAAGGGAAAACGTGAAAACATCTCGTAGTAAAGCGGTAACTGACGACGCGTAGTGGAAGAAAGTTGACCTGACCAGGTGACCAGGTCAACCGCCTACCACACCGCCAGTGAGGAATCGCCCGACCGCAAGTTGTAATTCACGCACACCCTTTTCGCCTATGTCGGTCAACGGAACGCGCGAAGGCATGTCCGCCGGGTTATCCTCACTTCTTACCCACCTCATAGAAACCGGGCACTCTAGCGCCCGCAAATGTTCGAGAGAGGACACCACAGCTTCATTGAGCACCGGGCTTTTCAAGCACGCGCCCTTCCGCGCGACGCCCTTCACCGTGGTGTTGTCCACGACTAGGTGAACGGATCTGCCTTTTACCCCGAAGGGCAAGGCACGAGTCACTTTCATGAGAGCTAACGCCTCCAACTCGTTTATGTGGAGGGACCGCTCTACCGGCGACCAAGAATCACCCAAGATGGACAGTTCCATGGTCTGCCCGTCCACGATGACACCTCCCCAGCCTTTGGTGCTGGCATCCACGAAAGCCGTAATGGCTGGAGCGGAGGACTCCGAAAACATGGCGCGCGGCTTTAACGCGGCCTCAATCCAAGTCTTCAGGCTGCAAGACACCGATGGCGGAATCTGTACGAGGGATCCGGGGAGTCTCCGCCCCCTGTTGAGGGCGTTCGTTACACGTCGTAAGAATTTTAGGGAAAAATAAAAACTACCAGGGAAAACGCCCGCCACTGCAGAAGCGTGCAACAGGCGCCCCCCCAAGGTTTCCAGCTCTCCTGCCGGCATCTGGTCCAACGGGCCGTACAGCGTCGCTAGCAGCTTGGACCTGAGTTTCCGAGCGACGGACACCTTGCTGCTCCGGTGGTCCCAGTGCACGCCGATAAACTCGTATAAGGGTACGGCTGTATGCGTATCCTCATTTTTCCAAGAGAGAGCACAATCACTTGCTGTCTGATCCAAGGCCTCGGTTGCCCGCAGAACGTTCACCTTCGACCCGGCGTACCGGATGTTATCCACCCAGACGTCGACTTCAACGTCGCCCGCACGAAACTGAGGTAGGACAAAGTCCGGATGGCCGGCTGCCGTGGCGGCGAGAGTGTGCATTATTTCAGGCGCACACGTATGCCCCATGGGGAGTCGGGTTAGCTCCCACCACGACCCTTCGTTGTCTCGAAAGCGAAACAAATACCTCGCACTTTCCGGAATTTCCACCGCATAGAAACCCGTGCGGAAATCCCTGGTGGAACCGCACTGCTGCTTCACAGCCCTTAAGTAGGCAGAAACATGATGCAACGGCACCTCCGCCTCGTACCCGGCAGCTCTGGCCAAAGCATTGGCCTCTTCCGTCCAAAGGATAAAGCGCTGCCGAAGACCGGAGGCCTTCTCCTCCAGAACGGTGAAAGGAACGTTCCGGAGCGGCCCCGCACCGGGAGCCCGCCGCGCCACCCCGTGCCGAGCCAGCAATTGTGCATGGTCAGAGGTAAAATCACTTGCCTTTCCGATCGGGTCGGTGCCCGAGCCTTCGGGAGGAGAGGCGCACAAAAACCGCCAAGCCACGTCGAAACGATCGCGAACCTCGACCTTCATCCTCGAACGCAGCAAGTCGACCCGCATAGGCGGCACGGAAGCAATGTGTAAAGGGGCGGCCCGTTCCTCCGCGGTAGCAGGGAGCCGCGTTGCTTTCCCGCGCCTGGTGATAGAATGCCTCGCGAAATCCATCGGAGACAACGGGAAGTCGTTGTGGTTCAGAGGTATTTTGAAACCTCTCCCGTTTTCAAAACCCGTGCCAGCAGCACCGGGTCCGCCCCGTACCGGATTGACACGTCTGCCAACCTCTCTCCCGACACCTCCTCGTGCTTCTGGATCCTGTCGATTAGGTGGAGAGGAATCTGCGTGCCGAGGGCCACGAGGCGATACAGCTCGCTTGCCGCTCCCCTCTTGATGGAGTGGCCGGTGAAGTCCCTCATCGCTTCCGACTTGGCCCACTCCCGGTCCAGCCCATCTGTGCCCATCGCCGTAATCTTCGAAAAAGGGGCAAGGGACCGGAACAATGCCGCGATCTCCGGGGTGAGGTCCCCCCGGATCACTGAGAAGCGGGAGTTCTTGAAAGGTGCCCGGCGGCGGGCCTTCGGAGTCTGGAACCAATCTATGATCACCTCGTCCGAAGCCACCCAGATAAACTGGATCGAACTGAGCGGCTGGGCGTCCCCCCACCGAGAAGCCGTCTTCCATGCCACCATAGCACACAGTAGCAAATCGGGGGACTGCTGACGCGCCCAGCTCATCAAAACGCCTTTCACGATGGGTCTCGCCTGCACCTCCGGCACAGCACCCCCAATCCCCCGCAAAGCCGACGCCAGCGCGCACAATGGCTGGTTGTCTAGCCCCATCTTGCCGAAGACCGCCGACAGACCCTTCGTGTATGCCAACTGGGCCTGTGGGCGCACGCTCGTAGCGAGTACGAACAGCGCCGCCGTGTCGGCATTGATTGGGATCCCCTGCGAACTGGTCCACCAGTGCAGGCGACGCCAGAGGTTCCGGCGGGTGTTGAGGGTGGACTCCGCCCACATCTGCCCGACCAGCTGCCACAATAGGCCCTTCGCCTCCCGCCAACCGACATTCCTTTCGTGTGTCGGGCGGGTACGGCTCATGTCGCCAACCTTGGAGGCCACAAGGCGATGAACCGTTTTTCCCATCAAGGACGTCGGGTTGTCCGGGATCATGCGCACGTCGGTGTCGAGACTTTCGCTGACGTCGTTTTTGAAAACGGTATGGGTTGACGGAAGGGAGGAATGAATCGCGCCCAAGCTCGGGTTTGTGTACTGCTTGTCTTTTGCTGCCACTGACGTGTTGCCACCCTTTCTTTGCATCACTTTGTGAGGGTGGCTTTTTGTGACTGGCACACTTGGAGGCCGGGGAAACGCCAGTCATTTTGCATCCCCGGCCCTGGCGTTTCCCTGCCCCCTCTTTGGCCACGGCTTCCGCTCTTTGAACTGAAAGCGCTTCTTAGCGTCCCGCCTTTCCTGCGCCGCAGCGACTTCAACAGGGTCGTCATCTTTTTCCGCCAAACGGCTGAGAAGCGAGCTCCTCTTCATGCCTTCCTCAACAAACTTCTGTTGCAACTTGACCTGCAGAAGGAGGTCGTTGCCCAAGGCCACCTGTTCGGGACATTCCTGCCAACCCTCCAACTGGGACGAAGATAGAACCCAATTCTTCAACATCCTGAAGTGGGTCTCGAGGATTTCCCCGCCAGGAAGGTGCCCCCTGCCTGTCACAAAACGCATCTGCAGTTTCGTCACCAACCTATCAGCATCAGCGTCCATCGCTTCCGCCCAGTCCCGGACATCATTCTGGTCTTCCGGGGCCTTGTAGTGGCTTCGCACACCAGGGGCTGTCGAACTCGCCCGGGGCTCGACGGGTGCGACCAGCTTCTGTCGCGCCGGGGCCTCATCCCACTTCCCCATCTTTTCCGCCATCATGGAAACTGCCGCTGCCAGTTGCTTCACCTGTTCACGGAGGTCATCATCCGAAGTAGTCGATGAAGGCAAGGTCGACACCGGAGTGGGTGGGTCTCGAGGCCCCTGCGCATCAGCGGGAAGAGGAACCGGATCACCGTCTTGCCAGCATCCCTTCCGAAGGGCCTCACCTTTGAAAGCCTCCGGCTTTACTTGCCAGATCTCCTGTGCGATCGCGGCAAGTCTATAGGGGCTCGCAATGCCCTCCAGATCCTCGTCTTCAACGCCCAACGCGCCCGCAATCACCGCTTTGAACGCCGCTTCGTGTTGGTTGGTGGGAACCGCCCTGACGTGGTGGCCGGCCCAAGCCAGCAAGTCCGCCTTGTTTATTTTCCGCCTCCCGAGGGGTTCGCCGATCTTGGCCTTGAATAGGCCCTGCAACCCCCTCGGGAATTCGAAATCATACACAGGCGCCCCGGCGCCGACATTCGAGAAGTACGTCTGCTCCGCCATAAAAGCAACAGCCACCCTCTCCACGTCCCCCCTTCCTTTTGTTTGTGAAGGTGAAGAAGAAGAATGGAAATGATGGTTTATAACTTACGAAAACCTTGGCAGTATTCCCTCACTGAAGTGCAGGAACTGCGTCCGCTATCGTCCGCTAGCTCGGGAAGTGCGTCCGCTATCGTCCGCTAGCTCGGAAACTGCGTCCGCTATCGTCCGCTAGCTCGGGAAGTGCGTCCGCTATCGTCCGCTAGCTCGGAAACTGCGTCCGCTATCGTCCGCTATCGTCCGCTAGCTCGGGAACTGCGTCCGCTATCGTCCGCTAGCTCGGAAACTGCGTCCGCTATCGTCCGCTAGCTCGGAAACTGCGTCCGCTATCGTCCGCTAGCTCGGAAACTGCGTCCGCTATCGTCCGCTAGCTCGGAAACTGCGTCCGTTATCGTCCGCTAGCTCGGAACCTGCGTCCGCATCCGTATGTGAGTGGGTTCACCACCAGAATCTGGGGGGGGGGTGGGGGAGGGACCTACCCACCTCTCTGCCAAATTTGCGGGAAAAAATTCCGCTATAGTAATAATCCTCTCCCCCGTCGATTTTTGCATTTTTTTTAATACTTTTTCCCGCACACAAAGCAGCAGGCCGACGTATCATGAGCTCTCATGTACGTTTCAGTCTATTGCACCTACCAATCTCTATCTTGTGTTTTTGGTTATCTCTTATGTACTTACCGTCTCTTGTAGGCGGGCTTGCTTCATCTCTTGCGCACTTAGTCAATTGCGCATCATCAACAATCACCAACATCAACAGCGACAACACGGCAGCCACGGCCCCGCCCCCCCCAAGCCCACTGCCGGACTGGTCACTCGCAGTGAGCAGCGCCCTGAAGCTGTTCACGCCCAGCGCCGCGGCTTCGGCCGTGAAGCAAATTAATGAAGTCCTGCTCGCCCACGCAGCCCCGCCGCCGCCGGACGACGCCGGCTCGCCGTCTGCCAGGGGCAACGGGCAGGAACCGGCGAAGGCGGCGGCGTCAGACTCCGGGAAGAAGGCCGCCAAAGCGGGCAAGCGGCAGGCCGCCGTATCATGAGCAATCTCTCATGCACTCATCGATCTCTTCTGTACTCATCAGTCTCTTGCACCTACCAATCTCTATCATAGGCAATCTCTTGTGTTTTAAGTTATCTCTTATGTATTTACCGTCTCTTGTGAGCGAGCTTACTTCATCTCTTGCGCACTTAGCCAATTGCGCATCACAATCACCAACATCAACAGCGACAACACGGCAGCCACGGCCCCGCCCCCCCCAAGCCCACTGCCGGACTGGTCACTCGCAGTGAGCAGCGCCCTGAAGCTGTTCACGCCCAGCGCCGCGGCTTCGGCCGTGAAGCAGATTAATGAAGTCCTGCTCGCCCACGCAGCCCCGCCGCCGCCGGACGACGCCGGCTCGCCGTCTGCCAGGGGCAACGGGCAGGAACCGGCGAAGGCGGCGGCGTCAGACTCCGGGAAGAAGGCCGCCAAAGCGGGCAAGCAGCAGGCGGACGCTGCGCTGAGCGAAGCCGGGTTGAAGGAAGCCGCCGTCGTGTCGCAGGCGCAGCTGTATTGGGCAGTGCACGCGCTGAACCACGCCTTGGGTGCTGCTGTAGCGATGTTGAAGGAAAAAGACGCGGCGGCCAGGGCCCTCGCGCTCGACTGCGAGAGGGAAAAGACGGAGGTGAGGCACGACACCGCGGCCCGGGATGAGCGGCGGGAGATGGACGTGCGGTCGCTGCGCGCAGACCTGGCGAGGGTGGCTGCGGAGCTCGACCAGGCCAACCGCGACTTGGCGCAGGCGCAGGGCGAGCTGCGGACGGTGTGCCGCGTCAAGAACACGCACCGCAAGGCCTTCGTCGCCTCGGCCGCCGACCCGCCCGACTCGGCCGCGCACGAGCGCGAGCTGCAGAAGCAGGTCCCCCCCCCTTCTTTTTTTGTATAAGCACCTGCGTTGTAGGAAATGCTTGAGGAGACTGCCAGTCGCGATAGATCAAAAGAGGTAAATGTGCTGTAGCCCACACATAGGAGGGCTGTGGCCCCAGAGGTTAAACTTAAAAGCTGGGTCGATTCGATCTGTCGAATACCGGAAGGTACTTCGGGGAGGCATGATGTGACGAACACTAGCAGGGTCAAGTAAAGGAGGGGGGTCGAATAATAACACTGTGTTATTATTCGATTTGTCGAATAATAAAAAAAGTTCCGGGTAGCCGAACAGTAGCAGGATCAAATAGTGGCAGTGTTTTTAGACAACCAGACGTGTGTCAAATAACTGTTATTATTCGACCCCCCCCTTTAATGGTAGTGTTTTTTTCTTATGGTAACAAGC
Organism: Diplonema papillatum; assembly: GCA_030068145.1. NCBI lineage: Eukaryota > Euglenozoa > Diplonemea > Diplonemida > Diplonemidae > Diplonema > Diplonema papillatum. The sequence goes on along the minus strand of JAPJBO010000223.1, from coordinate 170,985 downwards.
TTGCTTGTCTATATCAAAAAGTGTCGGATGGCAGCGTGCTGTGTTAAATCACTCAAAACAGGGTTTACACACGTACACACAAACAAATGGCAGCCGATTCACCCTGCCCGTTTGAACGTTGTCGACGTATTTGAGTTTCGTAGTTTGGGTCACCGTGCAAATCATCTGTGGCGATAATCTGCATCGCCGGTGTCGCGGTTACCTCATCGAGTCGTGCGTTTTTCGCCTTTCCAACTCGTCTTGATCGTCGCGCTCAGGCGCGCGTTTGGTGCTGCGCTTTTCCTTCGACTGCTCGTCCATCTTCATATCGGCTTCTACACGGCATTGGGCGATGGTCGTGTTGTTTTCTGTGCAGCTGTTTGCCCTCAGTTTTCTCGGCTGCGCTTCGACGCGTCTCTCTTTGCGCGGCTTCAATCGAGCGAAAAACTGGCGTGCAATCGTTTCAAGTTAGTGTGAGTTTGATCAAAGTTGCATCAAGGCAGCCGTTGTCCGAAGACACCGCCGACACTTACCCTTCGCTGACGATGCCGCGGGTCACCTCCTCAACTCATTCCTATCCTGGTCGATCCGAGCTACAGTCAACGCCGCGCGGGTGCGGGCTTTTGCTATATATCATCATGTTTCAAAGCCCCGATGGACGTTACCTCGAAGCACCCAGAGGGTGCCGGTGGTACGAATGTGCAGTTGCCCGCATCCAGCCGGCAATCAGCTCGCATCCATGAAGAAGAGAAAAGTAAAGCAAGACCTGCCCCCTGCGCCTGCTGTCTCCGGCTGCTTCGGCAGACGACACATACTACTACCAACTGATCGGATGCCACCCACCGAACGGTGAACGTGCAAAACGGACGGCGCCTGCTCCCAGCGGAAGCACGGACGCGACGATGAACAAACAGGTGGGAGCGCCCGCAAGAAGCCGAAGCCGCAGCAGCCGCCTGTGAACGGGAAGCGCACCCCAAAAGTGGACAGCCCACACACACACACAAACCCAACCGAAGCGGAGCCGCGAAGACGAGCAGGCTAAGGCAGGGAACATAGAGGAGTCGAGATCTCGGCCGCGGAAACAACCTGCGAGGAAGAAAAGGAAGTGCGCCGAATCATCTGGCGATTCCTCGTTATCAAACTGCACGTCGGACGTGAAGCGCGCACCGGAGACAAACAATACGCGGGGCAAGAAGTGACCGAAGCATGACACGACGCGTGCAAAGAGGTAGTCTGTAGCGGCTTGTGCAGTCTATCGACACAGATTGTTGCTGCATGACAAGTTCAAACGACTACTACTACTACTACTACTACTACTACATCCCATTTGTAGACAACATCTTCCTCGAAGAAGACTTGATGCATGCATGAGAAGCAGGGCTCTGCCTAAACACTAACCCCACACTTCCGGACGAACTACCACTGTAGTGTGATAGGACTTAACCCTCCCCCTGCAGGAAAAGGCATATGGAAACGCTCAGAACCGATAAAGAACAAAAAAAGTCGTAACCCAACACAGGACGAGAAGGAAGGAGCAGCACCACCAGAACCGAGAAAGAACAAAAAAAGAAGAATACTACGCACCAAACCCACCACCCTCCCCAACCCGGGCTTCCTTTTTACCCCTGCAAACCCGTGAATAGGTGCTACGGGAGTATCTGGCAACCGCTGCTTAACAGTGCTCACGTGGGCGGTGTCTTCGGACAGCACCTCGTGATGTTCGCATCACAAAACAAAGAAGACAGTGAAATGGTCGTTACCTGGTCGGGTTTCGCTCGCGACCGTTTCCTGAACAATCCTTCACTAAATCCGCGGTTAAAATAACCTGGCCTCAGTGGTGCAAGCACCACGCGCTCTTCAAACCCAAGAAACATTTTCCCCCTCCGTCCTTAATAGTAAAAAGAATGTTTGGCAGCGGTTTAACCAGAACGCGTGTAGGTTAAATCGCACAAACTTCTCCCTCGCCACAGATCAAAGCGCACGAAAACGAGATGGCCAACCTGCGCACGGAGCGGCAGCAGTTCGAAGCTGAGCGAGAACGGTTGCAGGCCGACTTCGACGCCCTCCAGCGAGACAACGCCAGCATCCGCCTGCTGTTCAAACAGGCGCAAATTGCGCAGCAGCAGTGCGCCGCCGACAACGTGCAGCTCACCAGCGAAATCGAGGCTTTGCAGCAGAGGGGCGAAGCGCTCAGGCAAGCGGCTACCAGGTATTCGCGTTTTTTGCGTCTTCTTGTTGCGTTAATATTATTGTCTTTGACAGAGTGAGCCGATGCTTCTCATCGCGCCTTCAAGACACGGCTGCGCCACGCATGCTCTGACAGACGCTATCGTCCGGCATGGGCATGCGTGCAACAGTCGTTGGGTGATATTGACAGGGGGCTTCATCGGTCACTTCTTGTTGCGTTAGTGGTATGGTCCTTTGACAGAGTGCCGATGCCTCTCATCTCACCTTTATAACACGGCTGAGTCACGCATGCACTGACAGACGCTAGCGTCCGGCATTGTGCATGCGTGCAACAGTCGTTGGGTGATATTGGCAAGGGGCTTCATCGGTCACTTCTTGTTGCGTTAGTGGGGACACTTGCATGCAAATGAGTACCGCACTATGCCATTATGCATACCAGTATTACAGGAACCGTTTCGACTCTTAAACACCGGATCATCAAGCGAACTTTCACTCCGGAAACACGCAGGGCCACCGCGAATAAGGAAGCGGACGCGGACAAGATACGGAAGCTGTCGATTGAGCTGAGCATCAACAAGAACACCATCGCGGACCTCCGAAAGAGGGGAGCGGAGCTGGCGAAGGACGCCGAGTCCAGCGAGTGGAAGTGGCAGCACGCGAAGAAGGCCCTAGACGCGGACCGTCTCCGGGCAGTGGCCCACAACGTGAAGACGAACCACGACCTCGACCGTGCGTTGCAGGAGGCCGCGATCCAAAGGGATGCCGCCGACGTCATCCGCAGGGAAGCGCAGGTGAAGGACGCCGAGCTCCGCCGCCTTCGGGACACGGAGCTGAAGTTGGAGAGTCTCCAGCGGTGTGTGTCTGTCCTCGCCTGTTCTTAGACTTCGTTTGTCGTGCTTTGTTTTTTTTTTATTTTTGTATAAGCACCTGCAGGACCTTATGCAGCCCATTTTCTCCTCCAGACTAGACACCAAGCCCGTTTTCTCTGGTGAGTCTTAATGCAGGGGGGGTCCGGGGGCACCGCCCCCCGGGAGACGGCACGGTACATGGCACTTCAGATTCTGTCTTGTTCAGAACCTGTAACAGAAACTGATGCCTGGTAACAGGCCTCTGGGGAAAATTCGAAATCTTGTAGATAGTTTATGGGGGGTCCAGGGGGCACCGCCCCCTGGGAGACGGTATGGTACGTGGTGCCTCAGAATCTGATGTCCTGGCTCAGGCAGGACCTTCTGCAGCCAGTGTTCTGCTCCAGAAGACACTAGCCTACTGATGATTGTTCTGATGAAAGGTCTCACCCTTCTTCTGTAGCACAGCCAGAATAGGAGAAATACTTCCCACTACAGACACCCAAAACCTCTGCCCAACCCAAGATTACAGACACCAAACTCCTGCCCAACCCAATCCGAGGTAGTGTAAATCAACCCAACCTCCCACCCGATTTTCGATTTTTTTTCTTAGCCACATGCAATGTGTGAGGAAACTGAACCGCCCAAGTAGGACCTTCTGATCATGATCATTTGCCAAATTTGCCGCCTGAAACCACGTCCAGGATTTGGGCTCAGGGTAGTGCGGTCAACAAAAAATGCCGAAGCAGCTCGATAGGTCTACGAATTTACTAACAATCTTGCGGGTTGCCCTTCAATGTATTGTGCAGGCTAAAAATATGTAGGCAGCGTGTTTCGGTGGTTGATCAGATTTCCTTACCTGAAAATGACACAGGGCAAATTCAAATGGGAAAACGATCAACCGGCACGCACAAACATAACGAAGCGCCTGTCTTTTTTTAGTACCAGCTACCTTGCGGGATGCCCTTTCAATGTATTGTGCAGGCTAAAAAGACGTAGACTGATTAGAATTCCTAACCTGAACGTGACACAGGGTTTATACAAGTGGCAAACCGATCAACCGGCACGCACACAATCAACCCTATTGCCCTGTGCCCCGACGAACGCCGTTCAATGGCTGCGTCCATCCGGCGCGAACCGACGCAAACGCGAAGAAACGAACGAGGGGTCATCCAACGATGGCTCCGGCCGGGAGGCCACAACGACACCCGCCCGAAGGCGAGTATGCATTCTGCTGGGGTGCTGCCTCACTAAACCCCAGCAGTAAAGTGCTCCCGATCTGGCCTGCACTGACCCGATTTCGGCTCGAACCCCAGAATTTCAAGCTCCAGCCCTTGCTCTGCGACGAGCGCAACCAAACACCAGACCACGCCCATCCTTGCGTTCCACGTGCGCTCGGAAGAAAGTCTAGTTTTAATTGGGGCAGCAGAACACCGTAGCCGCATATGATTGCTGGATGGACGCGGGCAACTGCACCTTTGAACCACCAACACCCTCTGGGGGTTGGGGGTTTGAAACCTGATGATTAATATCAAAAGCCTGCACCCACGCGGCGTTGACTGTGGCTGGTCTTTGTAAGGGCTGCCTTGATGCTACTTCGCTCAAACTCACACACCGAGCTGCAACTAGTTTGACCGTTCACCGCAAACCACGCAGGGACTTCAAGAACTACACGATGAGCCGCATCCGGCAAGGGGAGAACGCCGAAGAAGAGCACAAGCGCCTCCGCGAGTGTTTGGCGGTGCTGTCCGAAAACTTGTTCAAGCTCCCGACAGGCTGCTCGCCTGCAGACGGTATGCTTCAATAGTCTCCGGCTTCGTCCGTGTAGGCGATGCTGGTTGGTGTCACCCATCGCCACCCAAGTCCGTCTAGCGCTTCTTTGAAGAAGGCGACAGGTCCATGCAACGTCGCAAGCGAGTCGCTGTGCTCCCACGCTGTCCGTGACAGAGGTCTCGCGGACTCCCACTTCTTGAGTTGCAGTGGGCGTCTGTGCCCAGCACCTTTAGTATACATATTTGCCGGTAACCTGGCCAGCTCACGATCCCTGTTAGTGGGGGGACAATCAATCCAACACTTAGACACAATTCTGCGTAGACTTCGAAGGATCAAGAAGCATCCAGGCGTCGCTATGAACGCTTGGCTGCCAGAAGCCAGTTATCCCTGTGGTAATTTAGCATGCTTCTATGCCAGCGGGCGTCTTTGCCTAGCACCCTTTAGTTCGTGCGTCGGTAACCTGGCCAGCTTACGTTCCCTGTTAGTGGGGGGATAACAATCCAACACTTAGACACAATTCTGCTGGTCGTATACGATCGAAGATCTTAGAAGATTAATACTATTCCGACAAGAACTAACACTGCCAGCGGGCGTCTTTTGCCTAGCACCCTTTAGTTCGTGCGTCGGTAACCTGGCCAGCTTACGTTCCCTGTTAGTGGGGGGATAACAATCCAACACTTAGACACAATTCTGCTGGTCGTATACGATCGAAGATCTTAGAACATTACCGTATGCGGGTTTAATATGAAACGTTTTTAGTACGAAACGGGTTTATTACGAAACGTGTTAATTAAGAAACACCCCGGACCTGAAGCTATGAAACATTAACACGTTTCGTATTAAACACTGCACTTCCATAGGGGTTTTGAGGGGTTTTGTACTTGGAGTAAACTGGGGCTCGACAGTAAAAAAAGGACGCAGGAAAATTGACAGAAAATTTGGACCCGTCAAAAAAGAAATATGCACCGATTTCTTCGCCCGTGTCAGCCCTTTACCCCATGCGAAGCAGATTCGACAATTCCCCCAAAACGCGAGAAAACCTTTGCACATTTTCTTGGATATGCGGGTCTATTTTTTGCGGATCTCTTCATCGGAGCTGATCACGAGCAAAAAAACGCCGAAAAAGGTCTGCTGCGTGGACCAGCAAAAAAATGACACCACTCGGGGGATTGATTCCCTTTCTTCTCGATGCACACCCGGTGGTTTCCGCGCCGGGGCCCTGTCTCTTACAAAGACCCACAAACCACGCACATATTTGTAATCCCCGGGTCTAATTTTCACGGATCTCTTCATCGGAGCTGATTGCGAGCGTAAATTCGTCGAAAAAGATCTGCTACGTGGACCAGCGGGAAAATGCCACCATTCAGGGGATCGATTCCCGCCCTTCTCAACACACACCTGGTGGTTTCCACGCCCGGTGCACAGCATATCATAAAGACCCGCGAACCACGCACGTACTTTCTGATCCCCATGTCTAATTTTCGCGGTTCTCTTCATCGGAGCTGATCGCGAGCAAAAAGTCGTTGAAAAAGGTCTGCTCCGTGGACAGCGAAAAAAACGGCACCGCCCAGGGGATCGATTCCCGTCCTTCCCGTCACAAACCTGGTGGTTTCCATGTCCGGTGCCCTGCATCTTGTAAAGACCCGCGGAACCACGCACATACTTCTTGGTCCCCGGGTCCATTCTTCACGGTTCTCTTCATCGGAGCTTATCGCGAGCTAAAAATCGTCAGAAAAGGTCTGCTGCACGCACGAGCAAAATTGTCACCAGAAACCCAGCTCCCGCTGGCTCTTCCCAGCTCCCAAAGAGCCAGAAGAACCAGCTCCCAAGAGCTGGGAGCCACCGCCAACACTGCCTGGGGGCTGTCTTCAACGAAACCTTGGTCGGCTTCATCTCCTGTTGGATCGGAAAGTTTCTCTTCCAGTAAATTCGCGTCACTCAACCCGGTCACCACGAAACTCGCCCGGAATTTTGAGATGGCTTTTTATTGTGCCCTGCTGGCTCCTGCTGGCTCTTTCCAGCTCCCGAGCTGGCTCCAAGAGCCGGGAGCTGGCTCCAGCTCCGAGAGCCACCGCCAACACTGCCCCAGGTCACCGGTTGCGGGGACAACGTTCTCGCCGAACTCCTTCAACTTCAACGAATGTCTCGTACTGAGTGAATGCGCAGATTACATCAACGTTCTGACTTCGCTGTTTTTGCCCAAGAGCTTGAAGAACTGGCAAACGATGAATGCGTTGCTGTGGAGGTGGATGCGGTTCATGCTAGTCTTGGGGCTGGCGAGCACGAGAAGAAGCTGGATGGCAATCACCTGGTGATGGAAGGGCAACTCCGCCTTTGCTTGCGCTGCCCTTCCATACGACCCGCTTACCCTGTCATCACTGACGCGTGCCCGCCAAAGGAACACCTTCGTGAACACTACCGTGTCCGGAACTCGTGGTTGGCACTGGATGCTTGTAACAACTGACCGATCGCTCCGAAGATGCGTTGTATCTTGCTCGCTTTCTGACTTTTGCGGAAGCAAGATAGTCAGCCACCTTGCAACGGTCTTTTCCGCCGACACCGACTCTTGGTTCATAGAGACGGACGCTCGAGGATGTCAACAAGACGATTGGAGCTGCGGTAACCATTCCTTGTTTGCGGCGCTGCAGTTCACAGACTGCATCCCAGAGCCCGCCCACGCCTGTCGTCTTCATGCACAAGTGCCAGAACGCTCTAGTCGCTAATACTCTGACCGCGATACGTTTTTCCTGCTCAAAGGCTCGATAAAACCGAAGATTTTCGGGAACAAAAATGGAGGATCATCATGGGGTTTCAACAGTTTCCAAATTTCACTCAGTACGTCAGCCCCCCATGTTTTTAGTACGAAACGTGTTAATTAAGAAACACTTTGGCCAAAAAAGTAGCTAAGAAACATTTACACGCTTCGTATTAAACCCGCATACGGTAATACTATTCCGACAAGAACTAACACTGCCAGCGGGCGTCTTTGCCTAGCACCCTTTAGTTCGTGCGTCGGTAACCTGGCCAGCTTACGTTCCCTGTTAGTGGGGGGATAACAATCCAACACTTAGACACAATTCTGCTGGTCGTATACGATCGAAGATCTTAGAAGATTAATACTATTCCGACAAGAACTAACACTTGTGCACACACAACAAACACACACAAAGGTTATCACCCCGTCGCTATGCCGAGAAAAACACCGTAATTTACTCCTCGCTCACCCACCCGTGCCCATTTTCTTTAAGTCCAGTGTCCTGAGGCGTCACGAAGAAGTTCGTGGCATACACACAAGAATCTCTGCATGACCTTACGCGCCATCAATCTTGCATCACGCAGCAGCAAGGACGAGAACAGCGAGTACGGAGCAGCGTGCCGGGCGAGGAGGAGAGTATTATCATTGAACATGAAGCTAACACAAAGGATTGTTAGATGCTTTCGCACCGAGGATCAGTACCGAAGATCGTGTATCGTTTGGATTCGTCGCGGTTATCTCTTCGCACGTGATGTGTCATGCTTTCGCCTCTTAAGCTCGTCTTGATCGTCGCCCTCAGGCGCGCGGTTGGTGCCTCGCTTCTCCTTCGATTGCTCGTCCAGGTGCATCGGTTGCGCGTCGATAGTTGCTTCCCTTACGGCGGCGCTTGGGCGACGACCGTGTTGTCTTCTGTGGTGTTCCCGAGGTTGATCGTCGCTTCTTCGTCTTCGCTCTCGAGATTGGGGGTCGCTCCTCGTCCTCAGCTGCTTTCGGAAGCACCAATACCACCAGTACCACCAGTACCACCAGTACCACCAGTACCACCAGTACCACCAGTACCACCAGTACCACCAGTACCACGTTGGCGCGCTTCGTTTGCTTCGGCGGAGGCGCTGCTGCCGCCGGGCTTATCAGCTCCCGCCTTCCGCTTCTCCGTCGACCCGACCCCTCTCGCTACCACCGCTCGATGGTGCCCAATGGAGCTGCGACGTTGTTTGTCCGTTGAGACTATGATGGCAGTATGCGGGGCGTCAGTTTTGAGCCTCTGCTAAGGGGGAGAACTTCGTCTTTTGGCTGACGCAGAAAGTAGACGTTCGAGTTGACAGCGACGAAGTTGAATTCGTGCAGCTGGCTTGGGGTTGGCGTTGTGGGGGAGGTGTCCTTCACCATCTGGTCACAGAGGTGCGTGTCGACGGGATTCATCTTCTTCGCGGGTCCTTGCCGGCGCCGCATCCCTTGCACCGCCTTCGCTGGCGAGTCCGCGCTCCTTGTCTGCGGCTCGTTCAACGGCTCGGGACTCGGAGTCTTCTCTTGCGACTGCCATGCGTTCCGCGTTTGAGGCTCGTTCAGCAGCACGCGACTCGGGGTCTTCCCGTCTGTCTCGTCTGCGCTCCTTGTCTGCGGCTCGTTCAACGGCTCGGGACTCGGAGTCTTCTCTTGCGACTGCCATGCGTTCCGCGTTTGAGGCTCGTTCAGCAGCACGCGACTCGGGGTCTTCCCGTCTGTCTCGTCTGCGCTCCTTGTCTGCGGCTCGTTCAACGGCTCGGGACTCGGAGTCTTCCCTTTTGTCGCAGATCCATGAACTCGATCTTCTTGAGGGCAGAAAGCGTAGGATGCTCACAGCGGTGGTGAAGGGGAGTTGCCCTACTATCTCCACCATTGCATGGCCTCTCACTGGCACAAGCTCACAGCGTCTGCCACGAGTTCCGCCTTTCTCTCTCCAAGAATGCCACGCAGCTCGGGTTCCCTGCAGAACGCAGCGAGCGCTCATACTCCGTTTTCAGCCGTCGAATTGATACAGCTACAATACGTCGTGTGCACACACACGCGGTGGTTGCGGTTTTTTGTTCGGTGAGAAAAAAACACGCAGTCTTTTTTCGCTTGGTCTTATTCTCCCAACAATATAGGTGAACACCCAAACACACACCTCGGTTGGATTGCCTTCCGCGTGATTGGCACACGGAAGAGGGTACCCCGCAGAAGTGTTTCCTCCTGCGAGTCAACGGTCCCTCTTTTCCGTAGCGGGAAGAATTCAGTTGACCGGCCCCCCTCGCAACCTCGCAAGGAGAGGAGAGAGCCTCCACGGGACCACGACGCTCGCTGCGTCGTAATAAAAACCCAAACGAAGAATCGTCTCTTCTTCCTTCTATCGAACATCTTCCTTCAACGTCGCCGGCGGAAAAAATCAAAGGGATGGGAAATAAGACGTCACTGGGGAAGAGGGGGGAGGTCGCACCAACACCGGCCTGAGAAGAAAGGTTCCACCAGACTCGGAAACGGGAGACCACCCGGCTGGTCCTGGTTTGAGCTGGATAGAACTGCTCCAGAACGACTAGACTGAATCAGTGTAATATTCCTGCGGTATAGTTACCCACTTCCATTCCTGCGGTATAATTGCCTACTTCCATCGTATAGACTAAATCAATGTAGTATTCCTGCGGTATAGTTGCCCATTTCCATTGCTGCGGTATAATTTCCTACTTCCATCGTGTAGACTAAATCAATGTAGTATTCCTGCGGTACAATTGCCTACTTCCCCCCGTATAGACCAAATCAATACGATTCCTGCGGTATAATTACCTACTTCCACCGTACAGTCGAGCACATCATCGCCGAACTCGAAGACGAGCAACGGGCCCTCGAAGCTGCACGGTCCAAAGAAGGTACCGGCCACAAGCATCCGGCTGCCGAAGTCGTGGATGGGCTCCGCGTCCGTACAAATGCGATTCGTCTGCACGCTTGCTTCGAGAAAAAGAAGATGCTGGAGCAAGAAGAGGCGACCCGGGCCCTCCGGCTGACGATCGAAGTCCTGAGGGGAGAGCAGGAGCTGGACACAGCGCACACGCGGGACCTCGGCGTCAAGTTCGCGAAGACGCAAAACGCTTTGCGGGAAACGCAGGAGGCGCGGAAAGACCTCGAGACGCTCAACGCAGAGCTCTCCGGCAAGGTGGCCGAGCAAGAGGAGGAGAACACTGCGCTGAGAAAGCAGGTCGCCGTCCAAGTCAAGGAGCTTGCAGACGTAGGCTCGCAACTTGCGCATTTCACTTCTCGCTCGGACGATCGGTCAACGTCTTGATGATGAAGAGACGCAACCCATCTTCTGGTGTTTCAAGCGGCCCCAGTGGCCACAAGAAGATCGCTGACACGCGCGCGCTCATGATGACCTGCACCTCTTTCACCTTCGATATTCTACGCTCGCAACTTGCGCATTTCACTTCTCGTTCGGACGATCGGTCAACGTCTTGATGATGAAGAACCGCAACCCATCTTCTGGTGTTTCAAGCGGCCCCAGTGGCCACAACAGGATCGCTGACACGCGCGCGCGCTCATGATGAGCTGCATCTCTTTCACCTTCGATTCACGTCAACGAAGACCGAGAACGCTTTCTCAGGACTCTCAACACAGCAGCAGACGGAGGCGAGCAAAGGAAGCAAGTCACCGTCCAAGTCAAGGAGCTTGCAGACGTAGGCTCGCAACTTGCGCATTTCACTTCTCGTTCGGACGATCGGTCAACGTCTTGATGATGAAGAACCGCAACCCATCTTCTGGTGTTTCAAGCGGCCCCAGTGGCCACAACAGGATCGCTGACACGCGCGCGCGCTCATGATGACCTGCATCTCTTTCACCTTCGATTCACGTCAACGAAGACCGAGAACGCTTTCTGAGGACTCTCAACACAGTAGCAGACGGAGGCGAGCAAAGGAAGCAAGTTACCGTCCAAGTCAACGTGTCACTTCGTTGGTATAAGCGGAGGAACGCTGACACACGCGCGCTCATGGTGACCTGCATCTCTTTCACACCAACGAAGACCGAGAACGCTATCTGAGGACTCTCAACACAGTAGCAGACGGAGGCGAGCAAAGGAAGCAAGTTACCGTCCAAGTCAACGTGTCACTTCGTTGGTTCTGACAATCCGTCGACGTCTTGATGATGAAGAACAGCAACCCTTCTTCTGGCGGTATAAGCGGAGGATCGCTGACAATGGAAGCAATTTGCCGTCCAAGTCAACGAGCTTTCAGATGCAGGCTCTTTACCTTAAATTCACGCCAACGAAGACTGAGAACGCTTTCGTAGAGGGACTCTCAACACCTAAGCAGACGGAGGCGAGCAAAGGAAGCATTTTGCCGTCCAAGTCAACGAGCTTGCAGATGTGGCCCGGATTTTGCATCTCACTTCGTTGGTTCTGACAATCCGTCGACGTTTTGCATCTCTCTCCCCCCCCCCGCTTCTGTTTGTCAGCCGCCTGACAAACCAGACTCACACCGCAGTCCTGTCTGCAAACACTCAGGTTCCACGCTGATGATGGTCCGCCTTATGTGTCCGTGGCTTAAAGGACCGAAACACACGGCGCAGACGGGACCAGTGCGGTGTTGAGCACATACCCATTCCAAGCACGTTCTTGCAATCCCCCCGCTTCTGTTTGTCAGCAACTGTTCTTGCAGGGCGGGTTTCTCCTCCAAGCACGCTGCCAGCGTCCTCTTCCGAGTTCGCAGTTCATTTTTAGTACAAGACACGAGGAGGCAAGGGCCAGCTTTCCAGTCGGCTCCTTCTGCCCTGTCGCCCACGCCTGCCTCTCTCCCTCATCTGAGACAAAGCCCCTCAAACCCAAACCTGAAACGGTTAACATACCCAGTTTCACTGGCGTGCCCTTTCCCGGCGAGCTGCGAGGGAACACAGCAGAAAGAGTGCCAGCGCTACTCTTTCTACACAGTCGTTAATTCGTAGTAACCGGCTGCATCTGAAAGGTGTGTCACGGGATAAGCCGGCAGCCGCTGCTTGGCCGGAGGAGAGGACTCACCAAGCCTAAAGTCCTGGACGGGAGCCCAGCTGCCGGACGGAAGCGGAAGCCGAAGACGGCCACACCCCATACAGAGGCACAACGAAGGAAGAAGAAGATCCCCAAAACGGGGAAAATCGCAGAGGCGCCCGACGGCCTCAGGCACACCGGTTTTCTCGAAAGGTGGAAACGAGCGTGCCTGCTCGCTCTTGGACTCGGACATTGAATCAGACTCGCCAGATCACACCTAGCCCCGATTACACAGTAGTATTGTCAAAGATAAACGCTATAAACAGTGGTGTCACCTGAGGGAACCGCAGAGGCGCCCGACGGCCTCAGGCACACCCGTTTTCTCGAAAGGTGGAAACGAGCGTGCCTGCTCGCTCTTGGACTCGGACATTGAATCAGACTCGCCAGATCACACCTAGCCCCGTTTCCACCACAAGTCCTCGACCTTGACGACGCAATGGCAGGCGATGATGACGTCATTACGTAGCCCAGCCCGTGAGACAGTGCATGCTGATCCGTGTGGTCCGAGTACTTAAAAGTGCCTGTCGGCGTTATTCACGCGGGCGGTCCTGAGATGACCCCCCTCAGGTGACACCACTGTTTAATCTTTAGTAATACTCCTCTCGCTCCTGCACAATGAAAGGCTGCGTGAAGCTCATTTGGTGACCTTCGTGGTGCAGCAACCAGCCTCAAACTGAAACTGCGTGACGATCCGTGGCCGCAAGACGACGCACTGCAATTCCGTGTGACAGGGGGCGGCAAACCCCCCTCGAACGGCGTGGTCAGTCAGAATTGCCTCCAGCTTTAGGCGTTCCACTCGCTCGCTTGCGCCTTGCCGTGGCAAGGATCGGGGGTTGAGAGATGGCTGTCATACCTGCGGAAAAGGATCGCGGCTTGGTTGCAAGTAAACGTGGTCGGCGCTGTTTCCGGCTGCTTCGGCTTTTCTAAAACTGGCAAAGCTACCGCTGGCAGTTTTTCGAAGGGGAGTCGAAGCATCGCCCGCGAGAGGGAAAAAAAAGGAAGTGCGTCGAAACACCTGGTGATTCCTCGAGCTCGCTCCAGAGCGGACGTGAAGCGCAATCAGTATGGACACGATGCGTGCAAAGAGGTAGTCTGTAGCGGCGTGTGCAGTCTATCACCACTATCACCACAGATTGTTGCAGCATATCAACTTCGACTTACTACTACTGCTTTCTCGCCACTGATTTTTTTGTTGCCGCATATCAAATTCAAACGCAGTATCACCCAACGCGGAAGGTAGAAGGGGTCGTAGAAGCGAAAGCATGCGTCTCCGCGCTGCGCTGCTGAGGCAGATTAAGGGTCGGTTCGACCTTGCCGGCGAAGGGCGGCACGTGGAGCACGGGTACACGGGAACCGACGGCGGGGTGTGGTGGCCGGTGCTGCCGCCCGCCGAGGCGCGCACAGCGGTGGGGCGACAGACGGTGCCCAGGCATACCGAAGCCTCTTGGATCCGCTATCGCCCAACTTCTACTGGAAAGATGTGGAGGATTCCAAAACAAAGGTGCGCTATGCCTGGGTAAACCATGGAAAGGAGGAGTGGACGAACAAGTGGACGGTCTGGTTGCTAACCGACGAATTTTCGAGGGAGGCTCACAACCACGAGACCGACCTCTTACAGGCGGGAAGCCGGTCAACGTCACGCAGCGCACCCCACTCCTCCGTCGCCTGTGTGACCTGTGACCTGTGACCTGTGACCTGTGACCTGTGACCTGTGACCTGTGACCTGTGACCTGTGACCTGTGACCTGTGACCTGTGACCTGTGACCTGTGACCTGTGACCTGTGACCTGTGACCTGTGACCTGTGACCTGTGACCTGTGACCTGTGACCTGTGACCTGTGACCTGTGACCTGTGACCTGTGACCTGTGACCTGTGACCTGTGACCTGTGACCTGTGACCTGTGACCTGTGACCTGTGACCTGTGACCTGTGACCTGTGACCTGTGACCTGTGACCTGTGACCTGTGACCTGTGACCTGTGACCTGTGACCTGTGACCTGTGACCTGTGACCTGTGACCTGTGACCTGTGACCTGTGACCTGTGACCTGTGACCTGTGACCTGTGACCTGTGACCTGTGACCTGTGACCTGTGACCTGTGACCTGTGACCTGTGACCTGTGACCTGTGACCTGTGACCTGTGACCTGTGACCTGTGACCTGTGACCTGTGACCTGTGACCTGTGACCTGTGACCTGTGACCTGTGACCTGTGACCTGTGACCTGTGACCTGTGACCTGTGACCTGTGACCTGTGACCTGTGACCTGTGACCTGTGACCTGTGACCTGTGACCTGTGACCTGTGACCTGTGACCTGTGACCTGTGACCTGTGACCTGTGACCTGTGACCTGTGACCTGTGACCTGTGACCTGTGACCTGTGACCTGTGACCTGTGACCTGTGACCTGTGACCTGTGACCTGTGACCTGTGACCTGTGACCTGTGACCTGTGACCTGTGACCTGTGACCTGTGACCTGTGACCTGTGACCTGTGACCTGTGACCTGTGACCTGTGACCTGTGACCTGTGACCTGTGACCTGTGACCTGTGACCTGTGACCTGTGACCTGTGACCTGTGACCTGTGACCTGTGACCTGTGACCTGTGACCTGTGACCTGTGACCTGTGACCTGTGACCTGTGACCTGTGACCTGTGACCTGTGACCTGTGACCTGTGACCTGTGACTTGT
Organism: Diplonema papillatum; assembly: GCA_030068145.1. NCBI lineage: Eukaryota > Euglenozoa > Diplonemea > Diplonemida > Diplonemidae > Diplonema > Diplonema papillatum. The sequence goes on along the minus strand of JAPJBO010000223.1, from coordinate 155,734 downwards.
GACCTGTGACTTGTGACCTGTGACCTGTGACCTGTGACCTGTGACCTGTGACCTGTGACCTGTGACCTGTGACCTGTGACCTGTGACTTGTGACTTGTGACCTGTGACTTGTGGCCTGTGACCTGTGACCTGAGACCTGTGACCTGTGACCTCGCGTTTTTTTCTCGACGCCCACGACGTGCCTCAGCGCGCCGGGGACAACCAGTACGCGGGGCAAGAAGCGAGTGGAAGCATGACACGACGCGTGCAAAGGGGTAGTCGGCAGCGACTTGTGCAGTCTATCGTCACAGATTGTTGATGCGTACCTAGTTCAAAACTACTACGCCGTGCAGTCTATCACCACAGATTGCTACTGCACATCAAGTTCAACTACTACAGCACGTAACCCCGAACGCGAAAGAAAAGGGGGTGGTCGTGTAAATCGAATGCATGCGTCTCCGCGCTGCGCTGCTGAGGCAGATTAGGTGTCGGTTCGACCTTGCCGGCGAAGGGCGGCACGTGGAGCACGGGTACACGGGAACCGACGGCGGGGTGAGGTGGCCGGTGCTGCCGCCCGCCGAGGCTCTGCAGCGGTGGGGCGACGCGGACGCGAGCCAGTACCTGCTGCGCGGCTACGGCGGGCTCGTGCGGAAAGCCTTCGACTCCCCTGGGAAGCCGGTCAACGTCACGCAGCGCACCCCGCTCCTCCGCCGCCTGACCCGTGACCTCGCACTCCTCGACGCCCACGATGTCCCCGTCGGCCCCATCACGTACGCCACCTACGCCAAGTTGATGGCCAGCGCCGGAGTACACGGGCGGCTGGTGTCATCCATTCCGGCCAAGCTGCGGTCGCTGGGATACACCCCGACGACTCGGCTGTACAACGTCGTCCTGCAGGCGTTCGCTGTGTACGGGAAGCTCGACGAAATGAACGAGCTGCTGAAGATGATGCGGCAAGACAGTGCGCAGGCAGACGTCTTCACTTACAACTCGGGTGTGTGAGTGATTTGTGTTTGCGTGAGACCCCCTTTGGACCTATCGCGGGGCCCACTGCGGACTGCGGACCCACCTTGTGGCACCAGGGTGGGATCTGTGCCGGGCAGTTGTGCTGGAACGTTTTTCCGGCACACCGGCACAAAATCCCTCCAGGGAAAAAAAACACCCAAACCAACGCCACCTCTGACCATAACTGCACCTTTCCTGTGTGCGAGAGGTGTCCACGCCTCCTTCAGTTTCAAGTAACCGCCGATGCTTCTGCAGGTTGCGAGTAGTTGGTGCCTTGTACAGCAGTGATTTGTGTGTGTGTGTGTTAAAGTTAATGATTCTAAGTGGACGGTTGAATCGAAGTATAGCCCACTTGGTATCACAACGCCAGGCATGCGTAGGAGTGAGTGGACCACACCGCGAAGTCGTTGGTGTGAGCCTCGATCAGCTTTGAGTTTCCGGCACGCTGCTTTTGGGTTCTGTGACACCTCTCCGAAGGGTGAATGGGATGGTTTCCTTCGGGGGACGGATAGTGTGCTGGAGGTTGTCAGCCTCTCCATCCGGCACTCGTGTCAGACTTCTGTTTATCTCACGCGGTGCTAGGTGCACGGGGGTTTCGGCCCCGTCGCAACAGCTGCATGTCTTTACACGGGCACATCTCACCCGAGGATATGGCTCCATGGGTGTCAGCAGAAGCAGCATGCGGTGTTCGCTGGACAGCACGATATGCGCAATGCGCGAAGCCTTGGAGTGTGCACTTGTGTGTCATGAACCCGGAGTTTGCAAACGAAGTTTCACTGTTTCTACCAACAAGCGAAACCTTTACGGACTGAGGACATATACTATGTCGAAAACCCCGAACCCCAGCTGGAGTTCGGCCACTGGGCCTCCGTCAAGAGCTAATCACCAGCGAAAAGGTTGTTTTCAGGGCAATCAGCCTAGAACTCAGAGGATGAGCTTCTATCCACATTTGGACTGTCAGTCCAAATTTGGAAAAGCCGGCGGAGAAAAATAAGAAAAGAAAAAAACGGCACAACACCATCACCCAGGCCAATGTGCAATCCGAGGCACTCACGGCCCAGCATTGTCGTGAAGATACGTCGTGTCGCGCTGTGTCGTGTAAAGCTCTCTCTGTGCGATGAGTCCTCGTGCAAGCACCCGTCGTGGTCGGCAGTCGCCACCTTTGTCACAGCTTTGAGTCCTGTTCCGAGACTCGGGGAAATGGCGCGAATACCCTTTTGTCGAGGGATGCCCGTTCCTCGCTGCTCCGCTATCTCCCAGCTGTTTTCCTCGGGAAAATCTCGAGAGTCTGCCTGTTGCGAGAGAATCATGCAGCCATCCAGGATCATTGCCAAGAGGCACACACGAAGTGGAGGGGAGGAAAAACATCAAAACCCAGCCACAAAAAACGACTAGGTCACAACGCAAAGGGAACCCAAAAACAATCGGAAACCCCAGGAAAGTTTGATCCACACCGGTGTGGGTTCATAACACGCCCGCAAAATGTGTCGTCAAACCGCCGGGACCCTAAAAGGACCCTAAAAGGACCCTAAAAGGACCCTAAAAGGACCCTAAAAGGACCCTAAAAGGACCCTAAAAGGACCCTAAAAGGACCCTAAAAGGACCCTAAAAGGACCCTAAAAGGACCCTAAAAGGACCCTAAAAGGGCCCTAAAAGGACCCTAAAAGGACCCTCTGATGGTACAAAGCCGCAGACCCGGCGGGTCTCTGCTTGTTCGGGGGTTTTGCACGAGGGGCGCGAAGATAGGCTCACTCCGCGAAGGAGGCCTGACACGCACATCCTTGCGTTTCCCTGCGTTTCCCTGGGCACCGGGTCCTTTTTTTTTATGGAAACAACCGCGGTTGTCATTATCAAAAAGTGACGGTTGGCAGCTGTACTGTGGAAATTACCATACAGGTGACAGCACATACGCACAAACAACACGTCACTTTTTGCGGGGATAGGGTCCGTTGCGGGGATACGCGTGCGCCCTCGATAGGGCATGTTGATACGAGGTTTAGCACGAGAACTTATCATGTTTAAGTGCCGATGAACTCTCTTGACCAGTACCAACTCTTCCTCAGTAATGACGTGCTTCATCAAACGACACGACTGGAACAAGGTGCTGTGGTTGTTTCAAAGAATGCAGGCCGAAGGTATCGAGCCGAATGAGATCGTATGCTCACTTATTTAGACCGCTTGTACACACACGAGATTAAAACAATAGAGAGCGTTACACACATACACCACGATTGTGTGCTACTCAAGGGCACAATTAGTTGATATTGCTCGGCACATTGTTCTGTCAGGGCGGAGTGCAGTTCAGGGACATTCCCCATCATGCTATTAAAGTTTGCTAATTTCCCCATTATGCTATTAAAGCTGCTAATTTCCCCATTCTGGGGGGGTTTTTTGCTAATTTCCCCATTATGCTATTAAAGTTGATAATTTCCCCATTATGCTATTAAAGTGGTGCTAATTTCCCCATTATGCTATTAAAGTGGCGCTAATTTCCCCATTATGCCATTAAAGTTTGCTAATTTCCCCATTCTGCGACTGGGCTACTGGCGGTCGTAGTACAGCACAGGTAGTCTGGTCAAGACTTTTTGTGAGTAGTTTTGTCCATTTTCGAGGAAGATAATGCCAAAGCACTTTCTAACCGTGCCTAACGCGAGCAGTCGTTTGATGAAATCGATTCGACGGCGCTACTTAGCCTACTGTCAGTAGATTGTTTCGAGAAAACGGCTTATTTCCACCGGACAGTTAACTTTGCAAGTCACACTGTGACTCCGACTCACAGCGTCTTGGCACTGTGCTGGTCCGCGGGAAACAATCAGCATGTTCACCAAAAGGGGTCAGCAGGGTTCGCACTGACAGCTCAGCTGGTGATCTGACACCAGACTAAGTTGGAGCAGACTAAAGACAGCTGCACCGAAGCTAAGCTCTCACTGTCTCAGCTGCACTGTAGCAAAGCAACGCTTCCATACTGTAGGCTGCACTGCAGCGTGGACCTTTGTGGTACTCATTTGGAAATTTGATGAGGCTTTTCATCATTTCATGAGCCCAGTTTTGTGTTGTCACAGTTGTGGATTCAGATACAGTGGAATGCCGCTGCGGTGGCCATGATGGGCGCCGGGTCAAACCCGAAGTGCCAGGGCGGGCACTTCGGGTTTGAACGTGTTCCCGTCGGCCATGCTGCATGTCTTGGACCAACCAAGGACTCCTGAAGGAGTGTACTGAAGATTTCATGACCAGCAAGCTATTAGCCGTATCCTCACATACGTAACAAGGGTTTGCGGGAAGCCATTCCCGAAAAGGTTGGACATGTTCGTGGTAGAGGCCGCGGGAAACTGTAGAAAACGGGTGGAAACCCGCCAAAACCCAAAAAAATGTTTTAATGGCATACCTACCCCCCCCCGTGTTTAAGATCGCGTTTTTCCGTGTTTAAGATCGCCCCCCAAAAAAACCGATCTTATACACGGGGGGGGGACGATCTTAAACACGGGGGGGGACAAAAACACCCCAAAAAATTTTTTTCCGCTGCGCGGGGCCTTGAACCCGTGTGTCCGTGGCTTAGAGGACCGAAACACGGCGCAGACGGGACCAGTGCGGTGTTGAGCACATACCCATTCCAAGCACGTTCTTGCAATCCCCCCACCCCCCAGTGCTGATGCTTAGGCCCCAAAACTCGGCATCGTTGTCAGCCGGACGGTAAGTGGGGTTTTGGGGCTGTTTTGGGGTGTCTCCCAGAGGGGTAAACGTTGCTTACGTTTGTTTGGGTTTTCTTTTGTGAATGTCAGGGTGCAAAGACGAGCCTGCCCACAGAGCACTTTTGAAGGCAGAATCTATGTCTGCATCTGTGATTGCCAAGTATGAGTCCGCGAGCCACTTGCACACCTCGTCACGGGTTGGCGCACTGTTTTCTGCAACAAGCTGTTGCGAGGACCAGTCTATCCACTTGGAACGAAGAAGTCGTCGCACCTTCAGATTGCAGGCTCTGGTCGCCAACATTCAAGTGACCTGACGTGTTCGGAGGTATAATGAACACCAGCCAGCCCCGCGATCTCGCCTCCTTCACGACAGGAATGCTGTAGTGCGACTTGTACCCATCCACCATTACGAGAAGCCCATACTTCCCTGAGGGGAAGCTGGGTAATGTACAGATGTACTCGAGCATTACTTCGTAGTCGCATCGGATTGCCGAAAGGGAATGCGTGAACATTCCGGGTTTGCGGGTTTGCGGGTTTGCAGAGATCTGAAGTGGTGACACATTGACGATCCTGTTGACCATGTCCACAGGCCCCGGATGATGCAGTCGTCTCTTTTTGAAGGAAGGGTTGACCCTCGAAACGCTTCACGCGGGGACAGGGTTAACTATCCTGGAAAGCTGCACTTTCTTCGTGTAGTAGGGTGTCTTGTGGATGTGCATGTTTTATTTCCCTTCACTGGGATGGCTGCCGTGACGAACCTAGCTTCTTCGTATCACATGCGGAGAGAGAGAGAGAGTGGAGAGAAACGACAGTGAGGGTTTGGAGGAGGACGCGGCGTGCGTCGGGGCCCGTGAGGAAGCACCGGCCACCTTGCTAGATAAAACCTGCCTTGGAAGAGGCACCTATTACTCGCGGGGGTAGGCACCCCTGCGGAGGCCCTCTTCCGTACTTTTCAAAGGCCGCGGAGGTCAGCGGACCGGAGCTACCGGAGAGGGTGTATGTGCGTTGTGTGGTAACCTGAAACGTGTGTGTGCGATGATGTGGGTTTGTGTGGCAGCCTGATACGTGTGCGCTGGCTGTTACACGAGCTTGATGCTCCGCATGGATGCTTGGTGCCGTGTGCCGTGGGCACCGCCCGCTGCACACGGGGATTCGTTTGCGACAATAAAACCTCGGAGGGAAAAAGACTGCGTGTTTATCCCACTCAAGAAAAAACAGGGGAGATCTCATTCTCTTGCATCGGGCCGTACCGCTAACCGCAATAGGTCTCCTAGGCTAAAAGCCTCTGGCCGACAGAACAATGTAGGAAAGGGAAGTCGGCAAACTGGATCCGTAACTTCCCCCGCGGCAGCGTTTAAAAAAGACAAGGTTTTGACCCTGCATGGTATCTCCCAACTTGGGGGGTCCAAGAGATATTTTTCCCGCCAGAACCTCCCAGAGAAAAAGTACCCCAAAAAAAAAAAATCCGCTGCGCGGGGCCAAAAAACCCCCCCACAGTAAAAATGCCCCAAAAAAAAAACTTTCCCGCTGCGCGGGACCCCACCCCACTCCCCCCCCGTGTATAAGATCGCCCTCATTTCTCAAAAAAACCGATCTTATACACGGGGGGGAGGGCGCGATCTTAAACACGGGGGGGGGGGGGTAGGTATGGGGAAATTAGCAAACTTTAATAGCATAATGGGGAAATTAGCACCGCTTTAATAGCATAATGGGGAAATTAGCAGCTTTAATAGCATAATGGGGAAATTAGCACCACTTTAATAGCATAATGGGGAAATTAGCAAACTTTAATAGCATAATGGGGAATCACCCTGCAGTTCAGTAGCCAAGTTTTGTTCCGCTTTGAGAGAGCACTCGGTAGAGGCCACCACACGACAGACGTACGACAAGGTGATCGCCTCTTGCCCCGGCCGCGCCGCTGGAAAGATAGTCATGGACGCGATGGAGGCGCGCGGCGTCAACGTGAAGACACCCCACTACGTCTCGCTCCTATCGGCCAGCCGGAGGGAAAAACACGCTCGAAATCATGGTCCCTTCTACGGAAGCCTTTTTACACACATAAACATACATTCCACGATTCTATAGTACGCAAGAGCGCACGACACGTTTCCTTCGTACTCAAGAGCACGATTCCGATACTGTTTGGACATTATTCTGTCAGTGCGGAGTGCAGTTGAGTACAGACACCGCATGGCAGTCTCGCACTGCAGCAACGACAATACTCGAGGATGTTCGGCACACAAGCGTACGCACATGAGAGTTTATAGTAGTAGAGACATGCATGCGCGTGGGGGGCCCAAGACTAAATTCAAAGCGAATTTCTTCTTGGTGTCGGTCGCAACATTTACAAACATGGCTAGCCGTAGTTAAAGTGTATAAGCATACCTACTACTCTCATACCACCCGCCTCAATGGTCAACCGGAGACCCTAAAACACCGAACCTCTAAACCACAATAAACGCTAGAGAGCATTCAGTAAAGGCCACCCCGCGACAGACGTACGACAAGGTGATCGCCTCTTGCCCCGGCCGCGCCGCTGGAAAGATAGTCATGGACGCGATGGAGGCGCGCGGCGTCAACGTGAAGACGACCCACTACGTCTCGCTCCTATCGGCCTGCCGGAGGGAAAGCGCGCTCGAAATGATGGTCCCCTCTGCGGAAGCCGTCCTGCAAGAGGTCGCAGACCGGTCTCTCGGGCCGACTGCGCTGCACTACGACACGCTCCTGCTGGTCTACAAGGAAAGCGGGGACTTCAAAGGCCTTGAACAGGTCTTGTGGGACAGGGTGAATGGTGAAGTCGCACCTACAGGGATCACGTACGCCGTGTATCTGGCGGCCTGCGCAGCAAAGGCGGCGGAGCCGGGCGATGTGTACGTCGAAAGCGCCGAAAAGTGCTTCAACCACGCTGTGACGCACGGCTGGCACGGGCAGCTGAAGCTGTACGTGGAGATGATGCGCGTGTACGTGATGGCCGTCGACGTCGGCAGGGCGGAGCTGCTGCTCAGCCGGCTGCGGGGGTCGCTGGCGCACGTGCGGAACGCGGCTTCGCTGCTGGTGCTGGTGTTCCGGCTGTACGTTGCGGCGGCGATGCCCGACAAAGCGGCGGATGTGCGCTCGATGCTGGTCACTCGGTGGGGTAGGCTCGGGTACTCGCCGCAGGAGATCAGCCTCCGCCTGGCCCTGTCTCCCATGCAAAACGGGCGTGACATCACCGGCACGCAACAGCCCGTTGCACTGCAGAAGCGCAAAGTGTGACGGGATACAGTCAACAAGGCCAAGTGTACTTGCCGCTGGAGATCTCTTCGCCTCCACCTGGCACTGTGGCGTGGCATCAGCAGGACGTAACAACCTGTCGCATTCGAGAAGCGCAGAATCAACAAGGCCAAGTCTCCATGGGGCAGGCTGATGTACATGCCGCAGGAGATCAGCCTCCGCCTGGCCCTGTCTCCGATGCAAAACGGGCGTGACATCACCGGCACGCAACAGCCCGTTGCACTGCAGAAGCGCAAAGTGTGACGGGATACAGTCAACAAGGCCAAGTCTCCATGGGGCAGGCTGATGTACATGCCGCAGGAGATCAGCCTCCGCCTGGCCCTGTCTCCCGTGCAAAACGGGCGTGACATCACCGGCACGCAACAGCCCGTTGCACTGCAGAAGCGCAAAGTGTGACGGGATACAGTCAACAAGGCCAAGTGTACTTGCCGCTGGAGATCTCTTCGCCTCCACCTGGCACTGTGGCGTGGCATCAGCAGGACGTAACAACCTGTCGCATTCGAGAAGTGCAGAATCAACAAGGCCAAGTCTCCATGGGGCAGGCTGATGTACATGCCGCAGGAGATTAGCCTCCGCCTGGCCCTGTCTCCCATGCAAAACGGGCGTGACATCACCGGCACGCAACAGCCCGTTGCACTGCAGAAGCGCAAAGTGTGACGGGATACAGTCAACAAGGCCAAGTGTACTTGCCGCTGGAGATCTCTTCGCCTCCACCTGGCACTGTGGCGTGGCATCAGCAGGACGTAACAACCTGTCGCATTCGAGAAGCGCAGAATCAACAAGGCCAAGTCTCCATGGGGCAGGCTGATGTACATGCCGCAGGAGATCAGCCTCCGCCTGGCCCTGTCTCCCATGCAAAACGGGCGTGACATCACCGGCACGCAACAGCCCGTTGCACTGCAGAAGCGCAAAGTGTGACGGGATACAGTCAACAAGGCCAAGTGTACTTGCCGCTGGAGATCTCTTCGCCTCCACCTGGCACTGTGGCGTGGCATCAGCAGGACGTAACAACCTGTCGCATTCGAGAAGTGCAGAATCAACAAGGCCAAGTCTCCATGGGGCAGGCTGATGTACATGCCGCAGGAGATTAGCCTCCGCCTGGCTCTGTCTTGAATGCAAACCGGACGTGACATCACCGGCACGCAACAGCCCGTTGAACTGAAGTAGCGCAAAGTGTGACGGGATACAGTCAACAAGGCCAAGTGTACTTGCCGCTGGAGATCTCTTCGCCTCCACCTGGCACTGTGGCGTGGCATCAGCAGGACGTAACAACCTGTCGCATTCGAGAAGTGCAGAATCAACAAGGCCAAGTCTCCATGGGGCAGGCTGATGTACATGCCGCAGGAGATTAGCCTCCGCCTGGCTCTGTCTTGAATGCAAACCGGACGTGACATCACCGGCACGCAACAGCCCGTTGAACTGAAGTAGCGCAAAGTGTGACGGGATACAGTCAACAAGGCCAAGTGTACTTGCCGCTGGAGATCTCTTCGCCTCCACCTGGCACTGTGGCGTGGCATCAGCAGGACGTAACAACCTGTCGCATTCGAGAAGTGCAGAATCAACAAGGCCAAGTCTCCATGGGGCAGGCTGATGTACATGCCGCAGGAGATTAGCCTCCGCCTGGCTCTGTCTTGAATGCAAACCGGACGTGACATCACCGGCACGCAACAGCCCGTTGAACTGAAGTAGCGCAAAGTGTGACGGGACAAAGCCAACAAGGCCAAGCGCAGACTCGTGTCCTTGCCGCCCGAACTCTCTTAGCCTCCACCTGGCACTGTGGCGTGGCATCAGCAGCACGCAACCCCCTGTCGCACTCAAGAAGCGCAGAGTGTGACGGGGCAACGTCAACAAGGCCAAACCTCCATAGCGGCGCACAGATCAGCCTCCGCCTGGCCCTGTCTTCAATGCAAAACGGGCGTGACATCACCGCACGCAACAGCCCGTTGAACTGAAGAAGCGCAGAGTGTAAACGAGACAAAGCCAACACGGCCAAGCACAGACTCGTGTACGTGCCGCTGGAGATCTTAGCCTCCACCTGGCACTGTGGCGTGACATCAGCAGGACGCAACCGCCCGTTGCACTGAAGAAGCGCAGAGTGTGTCGAGATAAAGCCAACACGGCCAAGCACAGACTCGTGTACTTGCCGCTGGAGATCTTTGACACTGTCTCCCATGCCGAACGCGAGTGACATCCCTGGCACGCAACAGCCCATCGCACTGAAGAAGCGGTGGAATACAACCAAATACGCGGCCAACAGAACAAGGCAACCCATCTTTCCAAAACTGAGGGTTCCCTTCCCAGACGGGACCCGTGCGGTACGCACCCATTCCAAGCACGTCCTTGCAATCTTCCCCCCTGGAGCGTCGAAGGAATCGCCGGGCGGTGCCTCCGAATACACGGTGGACCGGTCATGGTCATGACCGCATGTTTGACCGGTCAGTTTTTGACCGGTCAGCTGAGAAAGTTATGCGGTCATTGACCGCATACCTTGCGGTCAATGACCGCACCCTTGCGGTCATTGAACGCAGCCTGTGGTAAGCCACAAGGATTCCTGCCTTTTTGGGTTGAAAATCACCCGGTCTCGGTCTCTCTCTTTTCTGGTAAACGTGCTTCTGCGTTTCGGGGGTCAGAAACGCTGGTTGGAGAAAAGGTATGTTGGATGTCACCTACAGGGCTTTTTTGTGGGATTTCTGAGGTCACAATCACACGGTGTGCTCCAGCACCGGGTGAACTGTGCAGTCCATTTTGCGGGTGTCACACCTGCACCTGTGTAAAGTTTAGATGGCTTCGAAGTTGTAGACGTTGGAGTGCCGCGGTCTTGACCAGGACTCGTCTGGCCGCTCGCGCTCCGATCTGTGCCAAGCAGTCGGGGCGCGAGCGGAGGCACCAAATTTATGGCCTCATACGTCAAGAACCTTGTGCGCCCTGGACGCCCGCATACTCGAGGTTCTAAGCAGCGCCAGAAACTCGCCCACAATCTGCGGAGCAGCGCCGTGGTCATGGACGGCATCGAAGATCGTCCTGAACTCCTTCACGCCCGGCGGCTTCGCCCGCTGTGGGCCCGGCGACTCCTCCTGAGGACAGCCATCATCCTACTCACGCTCTTTCGTCGAGGACACACGCCGCCGCTTTGTTCTCCGCCAGCACGGACGCCATGATGTTTAGGGGCACCCCATAGGCCCATTGTCGCCCATCAGCAACAGGCGACCACCGCCACCGTAGGGCCCGACGCCCATGCCTCGACACTTGGGCCTGTTGTCCGTGGCTCTCGGAGCAGGGAGCCCCGGGGCTGGTCGGTGCCCGGGGCTCAGCCCCGGAGCGCTCCAGGAGCCCGACAGGGACGGGCATAGAACACACTTTCTACTGTTTTCCAGGTAGATCCGTTCCCAGCCGCGAGCGAGGCGACTCCTCGACTCGTCTGTGGGAGAGCGGCAGAAGAGGATAAAGGCCTCCCAGAGCTTGTATTTCCCAGCACCTTTCTTTCTTGTCCTGCTCATCCGCACCCAGTTCACTTTGGTCGTCAACGCAAACCTGTCAACGCTCTCGTCCTCCGAATCTTCATCGACGGGTGAAGATCAGAGCCAAAGGGGACAACTTTATCGGTCTCAGGGGTGAACACCGACGACCCCCTGCAGATGGCGCAGTACATGGCGCAGCTTGGGTGCGGCGGCCATCATTCAGCTGCCACCCGGACGGTGTTAGCGAGAGGACCTTTTCCCGACGTACGGAAGAGAGGGCGGAGCGTGCAGCGAGATGGACGGCCTTCGACGACACCACGGAGAAGAAGAAGGGCAAGAAGTCGGCCATCGTCGGAGGAGACCCGTGGCTCGTACCGGAAGGGATTCCCCGACACGAAAAGTGGGGTGAGCGGAAAATGTGTGCCGAGCACCGGATGACGCAGTGCACCACATGTAAGACGACAACGGAATGCTGTCGCAACCATCACCACCGATGTCTCGACCATGAGATGCCGACGTGCGACAGCTGCAAGAAACACGCCGACCTGAGGAGTAGGAGACGCGGGCACTGCTGCAGGAAAGGGCACCACCGGGCGGCCGTGGCGAGAGGAGAAGAATCAACGACGAAGAAGAGGAAGGCGGAGCCGGAGGGCCCCGCGTCAGCGCCGAGACAGGCGAAGCGTGAGAACGTGGTGCTCGTTCTGCCGGAAGCAGCGGAAGGCGAGCGAGGACCCCCAACATCGGCATCGACTTCAGCAGCGAAGGTCGGGAAGACGGCGCTTTCTTCGGGCTTCGGACCAGGAGACCCGACGGGGGCGTGTCTCTGTATTGGTGGCGCCTGGGCAGGTCGTTTTCTATGATTGCGCAGGACTCTGGTTTTGTCATCACGGAGCTTGCCGAGGACGACAGGATGGTCTGGTACGACGACTGGGCCCTCGTCGGTGCCTGTCCGGGCGCGCTTCGCGCTGTGCGCAACCGGGTCCTGCAGCGTGCCCGTATGGTGCGCATGATGGTCAAGGACGAGTAGTCTGTCCTCGAGCAAGGACGAGAAGTCTGTCCTCGAGCCCAGCTCGACGCCGGTTGTCCTGGGAGTCGAGTTTGACTTCGCAGCGAAGAGGTACCGGCTATAGCAAGGGTGGGTGCAGAAGCCGCACCTCCTCTTTTGCTCTGTCGATTTGACGCAAATGACTCTGCGCGGCGTCTGGAAGTCGTCGAGACCGCCATTTGAGCGCGGATGGTGACCCTGGCACACCAGGTCCTGACCGGTTCCCTGGGCTGGGAGTCGCTAGTCCGCGTGAGGGACGATATCGTTCCGTTCCTGCGGGGGTGAGCCGGCGTCTATCGGTCAACCGGTGGGTCGGCTTCGACTCGAAGCTGCACCCTCGTGGAGGCGTGGTCCGATGCCAGCACGCAGGGACGGGCGGGACTGGTGGGCTATCACAGTTGCACACAGGGAGTTGATGCACCACGAAAGTCGAAAAGAGATTTGGGATAGCATGCAAGAATCTGTAGCGATACTCTGCATCGTCGGTTCGCACGTGATGTGTCACGCTATCGCCTCTTTAGCCCCCTCGGGCGATGGCCGCGCTTCGATGGGCGCTCCTCTACGCCGTTTTGTTGTCGGCTCCGACGCAGAGTTCGTCCGCTTCTTCGCTCGCGTCAGTGCCGTCTTCTTGACCCTCGCCGCTGGCTTTAATGTTGATGTTGCGGGTCTCTGGTGTTGTTTGTCTTCTGCTGCTTCAGGTAGCATTCCGTTGAAGAGATATTGTGCTATTTGCAAAGGCTGCCTTCCTGCTGAAATCATCTGTTCTCATAGTAGTGGACGCCACACTAGTTTTTCTGTTCGCCGGGCACAACTGTTTGCGAGACTGGAGGCACTCGTTGCATCGAAGAGTTTGCAAAGGTCGACAGTCAACCTTGGGTTTTACATCGTCGATGGAAAGGTGCATGGCGTCCCGTGTCTTTCTTTGCACGGGCTCACCGTCGCATCGTTTGAGAGAACTACACCACCAGGCTCGTTGCCAATCAAAAAACTGTCAGCTGCCCGTGAAAGTGTCTCACTCCTCTGCGAGGTCGGTTTGAGACGCTTTCACGGGTAAAAAGGGTGAGCCACTTACACGGGGGGGGTACGTATAGTTGTAAGTGCGTACTGCGAGAATTAGGCCTTGCATGGGTACACTTTGCTGCCTATTTTACCTTGCAAACTGTCATAAGTACCGGTTATTGACCGCAATGTTGCGGTCAATGACCGCATGGGTGCGGTCAATGACCGCATGGGTGCGGTCAATGACCGCATGGGTGCGGTCAATGACCAGTACCCATGCCGTCAATGACCGCAAGGTACCGGTCAACATTATTGCGGTCAGCGTGGTGCGGTCATTGACCGCACCAGCCCTTGACCGGTCCACCGTGTAAGCCCCCCCCCCCCCCCCCCCCCCTATCGATCGAACTCTGGTGTGACCGGCGCGCCTGCCTGGAAAACCCTCGAGCCCAGACGTTTCTCCCTGTACTTGTTGCGCGTCAAAAAATCCGTTTCCACGCCTTCGACACGTCCTCTCCTCACCGCCGCGCAGTGCTTTCTCTCTCTTTCTCAGTGCTTGCGATCGTGCAGGTTGCCCTGTAGTATACTGCTCCGACCATTGAGGGCAACAACCAGGAACACACTGGTGGGTGAGCAGCGACACCTCCTAAGGGCGAAGGACGTATCTGCGGCTGCTGCGGCGCGGTTGCCCGGTGGTAACCCCACACGCAGAACGCGGGGAAGGGGAACGTTTTTTCCCAACTACCCTTCCCGACGGTAGCATCCGAGGAAGGTGCAAACATGGTGCTGCGGTAGCCGTGCACGGGTCTTGGGCGCGTGCCTCGTGCAGGGCGGGTGCTTTGTGATCCGCCGCGAAGTTTTCTCCTGGTGCAGTCCGGAGAGAGTGTTCCCTCGGGCGGCAACCTTAAGGGAGAGAGAGCGCCAGACACAATCCATCTTAAGGAGGATCACACATACCGCTCCGGCCATTGTAAAACGAGTGGGCAACCATTGCCTGGCCACTTCAAAACAAGTGATCGGCTACTACCGCTGCAGAACGAGTGGTCGACCCGCTTTTCAGGACAGGATTGGAATTTGAGCATCGCATGAGGAATTCCGCACAGCATCGTACTTGTATAACAACCCCAAGATGGCGGGGGACGAAAGAAAAAAGGCAACAACAACAACAGAGACAAAAGGGGAAGTGACGGGAGGTGCACTTCTCGTCCCCCCAGTGCCCGTCCGTGGCTTAACTGACCGAAACACACGGCGCAGACAGGACCCGTGCGGTGTTGTGCACGCGTATCCAAACGCCCACCCACGACCAGTATAACGGTATAGTAGAATAACAGCATCGTCGGGAACCATGGAGCTCCGAGACTGGTACCGCGGGAGGACAGTGCTGGTCAGCGGTGCTGGAGGGCCGGTCGCGCAGTACTTCGTGCGGTATTGCTCCGCACGGTGTACCCGGACGTGAAGAGGTTGCACCTGCTGCCGAACAGCAACCATCCAACATCTCCTCCGAAGAAGACCTGACACTCGCATGAAAGTCTGCCTAAACACCAAACTAAGTTTTTGTGTCTAGCAAATGCAATTTGTCAAGAACAAAAACAGATCGATGGCAGCGTACTTTCCTCACTCCCGTTAGATGAACAAAACAGGTTTGAAGGAAGTGCGTACAAACAAGGTTTCCAGCATCGTCTCTGTATAAAAAAACCCCCGAGATCGCGGGAACAGGGGGAAGGCAGCAGGAACAAAGGGGAAGTGACGGGAAGATGCTCCCAACTTCGCCCCCTCCCTCCAGTGACCGTCCGTGGCTTAACTGACCGAAACACACGGTGCAGACAGGACCCGTGCGGTGTTGTGCACGCGTATCCAAACGCCCACCCACGACCAGTATAACGGTATAGTAGAATAACAGCATCGTCGGGAGCCATGGAGCTCCGAGACTGGTACCGCGGGAAGACAGTGCTGGTCAGCGGTGCTGGAGGGCCGGCCGCGCAGTACTTCGTGCCGTGGTTGCTCCGCACGGCGTACCCGGACGTGAAGAGGTTGCACCTGCTGCCGAACAGCAACCATCGAGCGTTGCCCGTTTCCATACAACTCTCCTCCGAAGAAGACCTGACACTCGCATGAAAGTCTACCACCAAACTAAGTTTTTCTCCCCCTTTTCAGCATCGTCTCTGTATAAAAAAAAACCCCGAGATCGCGGGAACAGGGGGAAGGCAGCAGGAACAAAGGGGAAGTGACGGGAAGGTGCAACAACTTCGCCCCCTCCAGTGTCCGTCCGTGGCTTAACTGACCGAAACACACGGCGTGCGGTGTTGAGCACGGCTCCCTCCAGTGTCCGTCCGTGGCTTAACTGACTGAAACACACGGCGTGCGGTGTTGATCACGGCTCCCTCCAGGGTCCGTCCGTGGCTTAACTGACTGAAACACACGGCGTGCGGTGTTGATCACGGCTCCCTCCAGTGTCCGTCCGTGGCTCAACTGACCGAAACACACGGCGTGCGGTGTTGATCACGGCTCCCTCCAGTGTCCGTCCGTGGCTTAACTGACTGAAACACACGGCGTGCGGTGTTGAGCACGGCTCCCTCTAGTGTCCGTCCGTGGCTTAGCTGACCGAAACACACGGCGTGCGGTGTTGAGCACGGCTCCAGTGACCGTCCGGCGCAGACGGGACCAGTGCGGTGTTGAGCACACATATCTATTCTAAGCACGTTCTTGCAAGCGCCCACCCACGACCAGTATAACAGTATATCAGCATCGTCGGGAGCCATGGAGCTCCGAGACTGGTACCGCGGGAAGACAGTGCTGGTCAGCGGTGCTGAAGGGCCGGTCGCGCAGTACTTCGTGCGGGAGCTGCTCCGCACTGTGTACCCGGACGTGAAGCGGCTGCACCTGCTGCTGAACAGCAACACCGCCGTCTGTTCGTCCGAGTCGCCCGGCGAGGTGCTGCGGGCGTACGCGGCCCTGCCGGTGTTCGGGTCTCTGTACCAGGAGCACCCGGGGCAGCCCGCGGGCGGGGCTGAGTTCGACTGGTTCGTCGACTTCCTCGAGGGCAAGACCAGCGTCGCCCGTTTCTATACAATTCTATACAACATCTTCTCCCGAAGAAGACTTGACGCTAGCAGGCAGTGTTTCTGCCTGAACACCAAAGCTAGGCTTTTTCTCCCTGTTCACCTTCTCATTAACGACTTTCATAGATACAAAACCCTAAGGTCGCGGGAAAAGGGGGAGGGCAATAGGAACAACGGGGAAGTGACGGGGAGGTGCTCCCCACTTCTCACCCCCCCCACCCACTGTTCGTCGGCGGCTCAACTGACCGGAAAACACGGGGCAGAGGGTGTTGCGCACACGTATCCAAACGCCCGCCCACGACCTGTATAGCAGCAGCATCTTCGGGAGCCATGGAGCTCCGAGACTGGTACCGCGGGAAGACAGTGCTGGTCAGCGGTGCTGAAGGGCCGGTCGCGCAGTACTTCGTGCGGGAGCTGCTCCGCACTGTATACCCGGACGTGAAGCGGCTGCACCTGCTGCTGAACAGCAACACCGCCGTCGCTTCGTCCGAGTCGCCCGGCGAGGTGCTGCGGGCGTACGCGGCCCTGCCGGTGTTCGGGTCTCTGTACCAGGAGCACCCGGGGCAGCCCGCGGGCGGGGCTGAGTTCGACTGGTTCGTCGACTTCCTGGAGGGCAAGACCAGCGTCGCCAGCGCGGCGCTGATGCGCGGAGCAGACCTGGGGCTAGACGCCGAGTACTTAGAGGAGCTACACGCGAGCGTCGACGTCATCTTCCACACCGACTGCCTGCTCGACCCCTGCGACGTTGATGTCGACGCCGACGTCGTGCACATGGGCGGCACGAGCATTTGCGCATTCGCCGCGAAGTGCCGGCAACCGGTGTGTGCCCTTCTTTTTAGAGTTATCTTGCAATGTGTGAGGAAACTGAACCGCCAGGTCCTTCTGAGAATTTGGGCTCAGGGTAGTGCGCAACAAAAGGTTTCCTACTTTCTCCTACTCTCGCGGTGCACGCTTTTTTTTTTTTTTGTGTCAGTGCTAAAAAGAACGGGTCGAAAAAGAGCACCCCAACGTGCGCGCGTTATTGTTGCGATAAACCAGTAGCTGCCTACAGCTAAAAAGGAACGTTGCCAGCGGGTTAACCTGAACGCGTACAGGTCAATTCGCGCAAACGAATACTAACAGCCCCGGAGGAGGCTTGTTGTGTCGAACGTTACCAGCGTAAGCGTTCCACAAAAAAGACCCACTTTGTATTTGTATTGTTTTTTTTAGCCACATGCATTGTGTGAGGAAACTGAACCGCCCAAGTAGGACCTTCTGATCATGATCATTTGCCTTTCTACTTTCTCCTACTCTCGCGGTGTACGGTTTTCCCCCTAGCCTCCTTCGGAATGAGCACAAGCCAGTCCCTCGAGTATTTTTGCACAAGCCCCTGCACGCTGCGGCAGTCGGGCGCCGGATGCGCGACGCGCCGTTGGAGTTCTCGCCCGTGATCCCCGAGGAGCCGGCGACCGGGATCCGGTCGTTCCTGAGCGAGCGGAACCACGAGGGCATGCCCACCCCTTGATCTCAGCCCTCGCCGTCCTCGAGTCCGTCGACCACAGCCGCGCAGGGCGACACGGCGCGGCTCGTCGTGGCCACGCCCGCTGCCCCCAAGAAGTGTCTCAACTACAAGCGTTTTATGCAGTCTCAAAACAAAGGCGGGCGGGTAATTATCGATAAACCCATAGTTTACGCTCACTCAATGTATCTTACGAGTTGCGCAGAGACAAAAAACGGACCTGTACTAATAGTGTGGCGACCGGAAACTCCTCGGAGAGACACTCTACTTTTACTTGTTTACTTGATCCCTCTCTCTCTGTCTTCTATCTACTAATTCTATCAACTACAGGAGAAGCTGCTGGTGCTACCCGGGTCCCTGCACGCTGCGGCAGTCGGGCGCCGGATGCGCGACGCGCCGCTGGAGTTCTCGCCCGTGATCCCCGAGGAGCCGGCGACCGGGATCCGGTCGTTCCTGAGCGAGCGGAACCACGAGGGCATGCCCACCCCCTTGATCTCAGCCCTCGCCGTCCTCGAGTCCCTCGCGTCGACCACAGCCGCGCAGGGCGACACGGCTCGGCTCGCCGTGGTCCGGCACACCTTAATCGGCCCCCCATCCCGCCACCCCGTCAACACACACCTCCTCGGCGGGTTCGATTCGCTGGCCTTCGCCGTCGCCGTGGGAGGCGTCTCGTCGCTGAAGCTGAGGCGGGGCGCGCTGGTTGACGTTATTCCGGTCGATTTTCTCGCAGAACGGCTGCTTTTCGCGCCGCTGGTGGCGAGCCAGCGGCAGGACCCCGTGGTGGTCATGCACGCGGGCACGTCCGGAGTGCACCCCCTCGCCCTCGAAATGGTGTCGAAGTACTTCACCGACTACCTCTCGCGCAACGGCCGCGCTTTGGCCGCCGCGCTCGACGTCGGCCTGGCCACGTTCGACGCGAGCCCGCAGCCCATCCGCACCAAGCTCTCGCCGGTGCTCGCAGCCCGCCCAGCCCTCCGCATCGGGCGCACCGGTCACCTCCGCGGCACCCTCGCCGCCGGCGCCGCCGCCGGGCTGCAGTACCTGCAGCCCGGGTCCTCCAGGTTCCACCTAAGCCACCACCCCCACGCCGCCAGCGCCTCGCGGTTTCGCGCATCGTACACGCGGGCCGTCAGGTTGTCGGCCGCGCTCGAAAAAAGCGTCGCCATGCTGCAGCACGCGTTCGACTGCCCGGCCGTGTTGCCGTACGCCGGGGCGACGGATCTGCGCATCGTCGACTGGGAGACGTACTGCCAAACGACAGCGAGGTTGTCGTTCTTGCACCTGTGCAGGGTCCTCGGCGTCGATCCCCCGTCTGTGCCGCAGCCGACGCGGTACTGCGACGCGGACCGGCTGATGTGCCGGCCGGGGGTGGCGTTCGCGGCGCCGGTGAACGTGCTGCACTGGCTGTTCCCGGACCTGCACTTCATCGTGCGGTGCATCCGGCAGCCCGACGGGTCGGCGGTCAAGTACAAGCCGGGGTTGTCGCTCGCCCGCCGCGGCGAGATCCTGGCCCTGCCCTCCGTCCGCCGCGCGATCTCCGACCAGACCGCGAGCGAGCGGGTCGACGAAGAAGCGATCGTGGCCCGTGCTCACGCGATCCTCGACAGAATCGGCGACCGCCTGAACATGAACACGCTGCGCCTCCTCGGGTGTGCCAACTATATGATACAGGATACGGGAAACATTTGGGAAACGAAAATTGGCCCATTGGAAATGAGGGAAACGAAAAATTTGTCTTGTTGATAGGAGAGAAAATATCCACCCTGCCACCCGACTTTTCTGCACTCTCTTTTTGCTGCTTTTCCGCGGTCGACCACTGGGTGACCACTGGTCGACTGGGAGGGACGTACTGCCAAACGACAGCGAGGTTGTCGCTCTTGAACCTGTGCAGGATCCTCGGCGTCAATCCCCTGTCGGTGCCGCAGCCGACGCGGTACTGCGATGCGGACCGGCTGATGTGCCGGCCGGGGGTGGCGTTCGCGGCGCCGGTGAACGTGCTGCACTGGCTGTTCCCGGACCTGCACTTCATCGTGCGGTGCATCCGGCAGCCCGACGGGTCGGCGGTCAAGTACAAGCCGGGGTTGTCGCTCGCCCGCCGCGGCGAGATCCTGGCCTTGCCCTCCGTCCGCCGCGCGATCTCCGACCAGACCGCGAGCGAGCGGGTCGACGAAGAAGCGATCGTGGCCCGTGCTCACGCGATCCTCGACAGAATCGGCGACCGCCTGAACACGCTGCGCCTCCTCGGGTGTGCCAAGTACATAGTGAGGGAAACGTCTGGATATAAACGAAAACGAAATTGGCCCATTGGATATGACTGAACCGACAATTTGTCTTTTTGATAGCAAGATTCTACCTGCCAGACCTACTTTTTCTGCACTCTCGTTTGCCGCTTTTCCGCACTCGACCACTGGCCGACTAAACCTCTGGGTGACCACTGAGTAACCACTGGGAGACCACTACTGGTGACCACTACTGGTGACCACTACTGGTGACCACTACTGGGTGACCACTACTGGGTGACCACTGGGTGACCACTAATGCTGACCACTACTGGGTGACCACTACTGGGTGACCACTACTGGGTGACCACTACTGGTGACCACTACTGGTGACCACTACTGGGTGACCACTACTGGGTGACCACTACTGGGTGACCACTACTGGTGACCACTACTGGTGACCACTACTGGTGACCACTACTGGGTGACCACTACTGGGTGACCACTACTGGGTGACCACTACTGGGTGACCACTACTGGTGACCACTACTGGTGACCACCACTACTGGTGACCACTACTGGTGACCACTACTGGTGACCACTACTGGTGACCACTACTGGTGACCACTACTGGGTGACCACTACTGGGTGACCACTACTGGGTGACCACTACTGGGTGACCACTACTGGGTGACCACTACTGGTGACCACTACTGGGTGACCACTACTGGTGACCACTACTGGGTGACCACTACTGGGTGACCACTACTGGGTGACCACTACTGGGTGACCACTACTGGGTGACCACTACTGGGTGACCACTACTGGGTGACCACTACTGGGTGACCACTACTGGTGACCACTACTGGTGACCACTACTGGTGACCACTACTGGGTGACCACTACTGGGTGACCACTACTGGTGACCACTACTGGTGACCACTACTGGTGACCACTACTGGTGACCACTACTGGGTGACCACTACTGGGTGACCACTACTGGTGACCACTACTGGTGACCACTACTGGTGACCACTACTGGGTGACCACTACTGGTGACCACTACTGGTGACCACTACTGGTGACCACTACTGGTGACCACTACTGGGTGACCACTACTGGGTGACCACTACTGGGTGACCACTACTGGTGACCACTACTGGTGACCACTACTGGTGACCACTACTGGTGACCACTACTGGTGACCACTACTGGTGACCACTACTGGTGACCACTACTGGGTGACCACTACTGGGTGACCACTACTGGGTGACCACTACTGGTGACCACTACTGGTGACCACTACTGGTGACCACTACTGGGTGACCACTACTGGGTGACCACTACTGGGTGACCACTACTGGGTGACCACTACTGGGTGACCACTACTGGGTGACCACTACTGGGTGACCACTACTGGGTGACCACTACTGGGTGACCACTACTGGGTGACCACTACTGGTGACCACTACTGGTGACCACTACTGGGTGACCACTACTGGGTGACCACTACTGGGTGACCACTACTGGTGACCACTACTGGGTGACCACTACTGGGTGACCACTACTGGGTGACCACTACTGGGTGACCACTACTGGTGACCACTACTGGTGACCACTACTGGTGACCACTACTGGTGACCACTACTGGTGACCACTACTGGTGACCACTACTGGTGACCACTACTGGGTGACCACTACTGGGTGACCACTACTGGGTGACCACTACTGGGTGACCACTACTGGGTGACCACTACTGGGTGACCACTACTGGGTGACCACTACTGGTGACCACTACTGGTGACCACTACTGGGTGACCACTACTGGGTGACCACTACTGGGTGACCACTACTGGTGACCACTACTGGTGACCACTACTGGGTGACCACTACTGGTGACCACTACTGGTGACCACTACTGGTGACCACTACTGGGTGACCACTACTGGGTGACCACTGGGTGACCACTACTGGGTGACCACTACTGGGTGACCACTACTGGGTGACCACTACTGGGTGACCACTACTGGGTGACCACTACTGGGTGACCACTACTGGGTGACCACTACTGGTGACCACTACTGGGTGACCACTACTGGGTGACCACTACTGGGTGACCACTACTGGGTGACCACTACTGGGTGACCACTACTGGGTGACCACTACTGGGTGACCACTACTGGGTGACCACTACTGGTGACCACTACTGGGTGACCACTACTGGGTGACCACTACTGGGTGACCACTACTGGGTGACCACTACTGGTGACCACTACTGGTGACCACTACTGGTGACCACTACTGGGTGACCACTACTGGGTGACCACTACTGGTGACCACTACTGGGTGACCACTACTGGGTGACCACTACTGGGTGACCACTACTGGTGACCACTACTGGGTGACCACTACTGGGTGACCACTACTGGGTGACCACTACTGGTGACCACTACTGGTGACCACTACTGGTGACCACTACTGGTGACCACTACTGGGTGACCACTACTGGGTGACCACTACTGGTGACCACTACTGGTGACCACTACTGGTGACCACTACTGGGTGACCACTACTGGGTGACCACTACTGGGTGACCACTACTGGGTGACCACTACTGGGTGACCACTACTGGGTGACCACTACTGGGTGACCACTACTGGGTGACCACT
Source organism: Diplonema papillatum (assembly GCA_030068145.1). NCBI lineage: Eukaryota > Euglenozoa > Diplonemea > Diplonemida > Diplonemidae > Diplonema > Diplonema papillatum. The sequence continues at coordinate 132,844 of JAPJBO010000223.1, read as the reverse complement.
ACTGGGTGACCACTACTGGGTGACCACTACTGGGTGACCACTACTGGTGACCACTACTGGGTGACCACTACTGGGTGACCACTACTGGGTGACCACTACTGGTGACCACTACTGGTGACCACTACTGGTGACCACTACTGGGTGACCACTACTGGGTGACCACTACTGGGTGACCACTACTGGTGACCACTACTGGGTGACCACTACTGGGTGACCACTACTGGGTGACCACTACTGGTGACCACTACTGGGTGACCACTACTGGGTGACCACTACTGGGTGACCACTACTGGGTGACCACTACTGGGTGACCACTACTGGGTGACCACTACTGGGTGACCACTACTGGGTGACCACTACTGGGTGACCACTGGGTGACCACTACTGGGTGACCACTGGGTGACCACTACTGGGTGACCACTACTGGATGACCACTACTACTGGATGACCACTACTACTGGATGACCACTACTACTGGATGACCACTACTGGGTTACCACTACTGGGTGACCACCGGGTGACCACTACTGGGTGACCACTGGGTGACCACTACTGGGTGACCACTACTGGGTGACCACTGGGTGACCACTACTGGTGACCACTACTGGGTGACCACTACTGGGTGACCACTACTGGGTGACCACTACTGGTGACCACTACTGGGTGACCACTACTGGGTGACCACTACTGGGTGACCACTGGGTGACCACTACTGGGTGACCACTGGGTGACCACTACTGGGTGACCACTACTGGGTGACCACTACTGGGTGACCACTACTGGGTGACCACTGGGTGACCACTACTGGGTGACCACTGGGTGACCACTACTGGGTGACCACTACTGGATGACCACTACTACTGGATGACCACTACTACTGGATGACCACTACTGGGTTACCACTACTGGGTGACCACCGGGTGACCACTACTGGGTGACCACTACTGGGTGACCACTACTGGGTGACCACTGGGTGACCACTACTGGGTGACCACTGGGTGACCACTACTGGGTGACCACTACTGGATGACCACTACTACTGGATGACCACTACTACTGGATGACCACTACTACTGGATGACCACTACTGGGTTACCACTACTGGGTGACCACCGGGTGACCACTACTGGGTGACCACTGGGTGACCACTACTGGGTGACCACTACTGGGTGACCACTACTGGGTGACCACTACTGGTGACCACTACTGGTGACCACTACTGGTGACCACTACTGGGTGACCACTACTGGTGACCACTACTGGGTGACCACTACTGGGTGACCACTACTGGGTGACCACTGGGTGACCACTACTGGGTGACCACTACTGGGTGACCACTACTGGGTGACCACTACTGGGTGACCACTACTGGGTGACCACTACTGGGTGACCACTGGGTGACCACTACTGGGTGACCACTGGGTGACCACTACTGGGTGACCACTACTGGATGACCACTACTACTGGATGACCACTACTACTGGATGACCACTACTGGGTTACCACTACTGGGTGACCACCGGGTGACCACTGTGCAGACCTACATTTCCGCACTCCTGACCTTTTTGGGGCTTCTAGTAAGCTGTTGACCATTTGTCAAGGGAACGAAGGACAAGGTGGCACAAAACGTTTTCAGCTGTGAGAAGTGAAGGAACAAAAGTAAGAAAGTGTGTCACAACGCGCAGTGCCTAAGCACTGGTGCCCAAAACACCCGGGTCCTCAAGCGAGCTTTCATTCTAAAAAGAACTTCGTCCCATCGTTACGCACGCACAGAATCGGCCTTCGCAAAGCGATGAAGATGCTGTACACCAACATCCACACAAATCCCGACGCGTACGAGATGGTCCGGCGGGCGTACCAAGGCATCGGCAGTCTGCGGCCGCAAGGGAAGCGAGCTCTGGTCCTGATCCCGTCGCACCGGTCGTACATGGACTTCCTCGTCGTGTCGTACCTGATGTACACCTGGGGCCTGCCCGTGCCGCACATTTGCGCGGGCGAGGACTTCCTCCAGATGTCTGTCGTCAGCAGCCTGCTGCGCGGGTCCGGGGCCTTTTTCATGCGCAGGAGCTTCAAGGGCGACAAGCTGTACGCCACGCTGTTCCGGGAATACACGAGGCTGCTGGCCACGGACGGCAGGGTCATCGAGTTCTTCATAGAGGGCGCGCGGAGCCGGCTGGGCAAGACAATGCCGCCGAAGCTCGGCATCCTCAAGATCATGTACGAGTCGCTGATCGAAGCGGTGCAGAGCGGCAACTCCGATTTCGTCGATGTCGTTTTCGTCCCAGTGTCGCTCTCTTACGATAAGGTCCGCCGACTTTTCTTTTTGCCAAACATGAAATGTTGGAGGAAATGCGAAGCTCGTCGCCGCAAACCGCGGCGTTTTCACTTGCGTCCTGAATCCAGCTTTCCGTAAAAAAACGATCAGGCACTGTGTTCAACGAAAACAACTCTCTCTTCACATCATCATCATCATCATCATCATCATCATCATCATCATCATCATCATCATCATCATCATCATCATCATCATCATCATCATCATCATCATCATCATCATCATCATCATCATCATCATCATCATCATCATCATCATCATCATCATCATCATCATCATCATCATCATCATCATCATCATCATCATCATCATCATCATCATCATCATCATCATCATCATCATCATCATCATCATCATCATCATCATCATCATCATCATCATCATCATCATCATCATCATCATCATCATCATCATCATCATCATCATCATCATCATCATCATCATCATCATCATCATCATCATCATCATCATCATCATCATCATCATCATCATCATCATCATCATCATCATCATCATCATCATCATCATCATCATCATCATCATCATCATCATCATCATCATCATCATCATCATCATCATCATCATCATCATCATCATCATCATCATTAGTTTTGTATCAGCCGCGGTTGACGCTCTTATTTTGTAAGCACCAGCTTTGCAGAAAATACTTGAGGAGGCTGCCAGTTACGAGCGATCAAAGGAGGTAGTGTGCTGTAGCCCACACGAAACAACTACAAACTGGTTCTTTTTGTTGAACGCTTAGTCCCTGTAAAGTCTCTGAAACCGAGAGGTAATAATTGGAGATGCGTTCAAATCTTAATCATTGCTCCTTCACTGGGATTGATGGTTGAGCTGTCTGGACCTATTCGGATCGTCCAAGCGTCTGTTGCGAGACGGCTTGCCGGCTGCCTCAGTTTTGCTCGGATCGACCAGGATAGGAATGGGTTGAAGAGGTGACACGTCCTTGCTCCCGCTGGCCTGATGTTAAACGCTCGCGGGCTCATGTCAGACACAGCGATCTTCTACTACCCGTCTTGAAACACGGACCAAGGAGTCTAACGGCGAGGAAATACAAGTCCGCACGCCACTCCAACCAATCTATCACGATCGGGGAAGACACGTTCACGGTAACTGGCTTCACATCAACCGCATCAAGAACCTGAAATTACCGGAATCGCAAGAGAACTTTAACAACACCGCAGGTGCTGGAGGCTGGCGTTTACCTGCGCGAATTCACGGGCGAGAAGAAGCCTCCCGAGACGCTGTCCAACCTGGTCGCCTCCGCCAGCATCCTACGCAACCAATTCGGGACGCTGAACGTGACCGTCGGCAAGCCGATTTCGCTTGCTGACTTTGTTCTCAACGGCGATCGAGGGGGCACACGTTCCCTTCCAGGACTCACACGACCCGTCGCTTTGATCCGTGATAGACCAGATAGGCAGCCCGACAAACGTTACGACCAGGTGCCACTTTTCACCTACCCCCATTTCTTTTTTTCGAGACATTGCAATGTGTTCCAAAAATGTACGCCTGCGCAATGAGCGAACCAACACCATACTGAAGATCATGTCACTGTCACAGTTTCCATGTCCGTGCTTCACATGGAGATCCCTAACTCAAGACATACCAGGTGAAAAAGAAGAAGAACAACCTGACGGGGAGGGGGGCTTCAGGCATCGAGCAGCGGGGATTTTTTTTTGTCATATAAGACGCTAGTCTTAGGAGACTAGTATTAACCGACTAATTATATACTATGAAACAGGGCCTCTCGCTCCTCACGCTCTTGCTTACCCACCATCCCGCCCCCCTAGCTTTCCGTGTCCTGAGGCGCCACGATGGAAATGTGGCAAACACACGAAGATCATTAGTAGTTGGTTCGTTTTCTACTCACCCTTTTACGCAGCGGCACTGAGACTGGAGCTATTTGCAGGCGGAGAATATTATTGTATAAGCACCTGCTTTGTAGGAAATACTTGAGGAGGCTGCCAGCTGCAAAAGATCAAAGGAGGTAAATGTGCTGCAGCCCACACGAAACACAGGTGAATCTGGGTTCAGTGGCGGACGTAAGCGTTCAACAAAAAAGACCCACTTTGTAGTTGTATTGTTTCTCCCCCTCTAGCCGCCTTCGAAATGAGCACAAGGCAGCCCCTCGAGTATTTTGGGGTGCCGCAAAGGCAGGCATTTGCGCTGCCACCTTATTACGGGACCGACCTGGTTATCCGAAGAATCGGCAGAGCTGGGTAAGCCCGCCTTTCGAGTACAGGTGCCTTAAGGTTACAACCAGAGGCGAAATATGTCTCAATTACGGGGGGACTCATTTCTCTGGGGATCCGCAGATTCCTTGTCGTTGTTGTGTGTGTAGGGGGTCGAATAATAGCACACGTCTGGTTGGGTCATATAGGGGTCATATAGGGGTCATATGGGGGTCATGTAGGGGTCATATAGGGGTCATATAGGGGTCATATGGGGGTCATGTAGGGGTCATATAGGGGTCATATGGGGGTTGCCTAAAAACACTACCACGAGTAGGCATTATTCGATCCTGCTACTGTTCGGCTACCCGGAACTATTTTTAGTATTCGACAATTCGAATAATAACACAGGTGTTCTTATTCGACCCCCTCCCTTTACCTCGCCCAATAAAACAACCCGCATTTCTTTTCTGCGGGTTCTTGCTTGTAACAGTTCCAAGCTGCACGCTTCTTGGCAGGGTTCCCGGCTTCTTCGAACACAAAACAGTCTGCCAAAAAGAACCCATTCGACGAAGGTCACCCGGAGACTCTAAAATTCGGGATTCTCAAGCGAACTATAACTCCAAAAACCTTACTCTAAACACGTGAACATGAACAGAACGAGCCGCTCGAAACGGCCGTGGCGGCCATGACGGCGAACCGACATCGGGAGGTCCTCGCGAGCTTAGCCTATCGCATCACCGCAGATCTCCAGGTATGCCTGTTCCAACCTTCACCATTATGTAGTCTGTGGAACGTTGCACCGCTGTATGTGTATGTGTATGTGTATGTGTATGTGTATGTGTATGTGTATGTGTATGTGTATGTGTATGTGTATGTGTATGTGTATGTGTATGTGTATGTGTATGTGTATGTGTATGTGTATGTGTATGTGTATGTGTATGTGTATGTGTATGTGTATGTGTATGTGTATGTGTATGTGTATGTGTATGTGTATGTGTATGTGTATGTGTATGTGTATGTGTATGTGTATGTGTATGTGTATGTGTATGTGTATGTGTATGTGTATGTGTATGTGTATGTGTATGTGTATGTGTATGTGTATGTGTATGTGTATGTGTATGTGTATGTGTATGTGTATGTGTATGTGTATGTGTATGTGTATGTGTATGTGTATGTGTATGTGTAGAAGTGTGCGAGACCTCGCCCACTTCAAGCCACGAACTGAAGCACGCAAACACACACACACACACCCGGGTACATGCTGCAACCAGCAGCACGGGGCACGAAGCAGGAAGCCTGAACCAATCAAGGCTACAGTTCCGAACAGCTCGCAGTGAGCCGGCAGGACCTTCAGCCGTAACGTAATAAACCTGGGCTATACTCCGCATCAGGTGTTACCCATCATTGCATTCCGCACACACACACACACCCACAGAGCGGCCTGGTTGTAACACCCACCAGCTTGTTGTCAGCTGCCCTGTTGTTCCTCCATCTTCCGAGCGAGGTGGACAGAGGCATTCACTTCGACGTGGTCGTGAGCGATGTCGTGTGGCTTCGCGAGCTCGTCCTGAAGTCCGGCGGGCACATGAAGCCGGAAGCCATCCGCCAAGACGGCGAATCGCTGCTCGGCTACGCAGCCGACCTGCTGGACCCCTACGTGCAAGTTAGCAGCCTCGCGGTGGTGAGAATGTCCCCAGAACACCTGCCGCTCCTCCAAATTTATGCCAACCAGCTCGTCCATTTGTTCAGCGACCGAGGCGTGCTCTGCGTCAGCGCGGTGAGCCTAGTGCCAAGTACCAGCGAGCAGAAGCGGAAGCTCAGCGTGCCGTTGAAAGAGCTGAGCGAGAAGGCTTGCTTCGTGAAGGACCTGCTGCGGTTGGAATACCCAGACTACTCGGGTCCTTCCCCGTTGAGCCACGACCAATGGTTCGACCAGGCGGTCAGGGCTGCGGGCGGAGACGGCGGGCTTGTGACCGGCGACGCACTCACGTTGCCCCGTGACTCTCCGCTGGTGACTTTCTTGATGAGCACCCTTTACCCTGTGGTCGAGTGCTATTGGTTCGTCGCTGCGAGTCTGATGTCCCTGCAGGGTGCGCCGAAGGTCAGGGAGCCGGAGTTCTTTGAAAGAATGGCAGCCGCCGTCGACGAGCTCATCGGCAAGGGCGTCTTACACTTCCGCACGGCCGCGAACCGCGAGATCCTGAAGACAGCGCTGGCCCGCATGAAGGGCTACGGCGTCATCGACTCCTCGCTGGTCACAGGCACCCACGCCCTGGCCCTTGCTGGGCGGTTCGCTTCCAACGACGCGAATGCGCTGCTGGACCTGCTGGAAGACCTCAACAGCATTCGCTGGGAGCCGTCGAAGGAGCTTCGTCGGGATGTTTCCGTGCTTGTCCACCACTTGCAGCCCCCGAAACTGTGAATGCTTTGAACCGATGTAGGATGCTTCCCTTCTAAACAACGAGAGTGCGCTGCTAGACCTGTTTGACTTATCTGCGCGTGTCCACCAGCCTTCAACATTTTTAGCGAAGAATTGCTGCGACCAAGCGCTTTTGACCCTTGACTCCAACTATTGGAGTCTACCGGTTCTGAAGACACAGCCCTGGCCCGCATGAAGGGCTACGGCACCGTCTCAACAGTACAGCGTAGGCGCCCGGCCCTGAGCATGCCACGCCTTGATGCTTTGGTTTGCGAAATTGGTAGCCACTTGACCCGTACGCCCGAGGCTCTGCAGTACCGCCGTACATGTGAAGCTTGGCTTCCATGTAACAGGCTTTCCTCGGCACACTTGTGCTCGCATTAAACGGGCAGGTACTGCTGCCCGCCACGAAAAAGAAAAGAACGGATTGATAGCAGAACCACCACCCAAGCAAAGGGCAAGAAGAAAGGCCGGCAGACACCGGAATGTACATCAACCTCGGTTGATTGACGGCAGCACAAGAAAATTAGCTCGAGAATGATTAGAATTCACCGTGCGCTTTCGTTCGCTATCCATTACACACACACGCACACACACACCCACCTGTACAGACCCACACACGCCGATGCTTAAACCGTGTGGTGTTGTACATGGGCAAACCAAAAAACGTTTTAACGCCGAATCTGCTTCTGCTGAAAGAAGGCAAAGTGAATGCGTACCGACCTCTGCAGTCAGCCGGGACCCATCAAGCGGCCGAGAGGAAAGAAGCTAACCCACTCGTCCCCGCGTTTCAACGGGGAAAAGTAAGAAAGCGAACGTGTCCTGTTTTACCTTTTTTGCGCGGATACTGGCTTGATGAAATATCAAGTGAACTACACAAAAGGCAATCGAGGAAAACTATCGATCGTATCAATACGATGGAGGACTGCTCCTTTGAAAGCTGAAGAATGAATGGAATGATCAATGTCTCTCTCTCTCTCGAAGGAGGCAGTTGTTGGTTGTCGCAAAAAAAATCAAACTGCATTCGCCCCCTCAGACACGGTGCTAACGATCTTCTCTCCGACACGAGTTTCCCGCAAACCCGCAAACCAGTTTATCTGTGCTCTCGTGAGTGGTCCCATGCAACAGCCGCCCCGACAGCTCAGGTTCACACCCTTGTCCTGTCCGCAGAACACTCAGGACCCACCTGTGTTTTTTCTGTTTAACTTCTTCTTCGAAGAAGACCTAGGTACCAGGGAAGGCCTGCTACACGGGAGCCAAGCTTCACGTGTTCGGCACTGCAGAGCCACGGGAATACGGGTCAAGTGGCTACCAATTTCCCAAACTAAAACATCAAGGCGTGGCGCACCTTGGGGCTTGGCGCTCGCGCTGAGCACAAGCTCGTCGAGACGGTCAGCCACAGGGCAGAGCGGACGGGGTTGTGGCACTGTGTTGCCTCCGACTCAAGCTTTGCAAGCTGTGGTTGACCGTCACGTTCCTGGACCAGGAGCGGCCTTTTTCTTTTTTCTTCTTTCTTCTTTCTTCTTCTTGGAAGAAGACATGCTGTGTTCGATGCTAGCATCAAACATGCGTTACATGCCGTAACATTTAAGCGGTTGGACGGAAGACCGAGTGGATGTTGGGCAAGCTGGAAACAATTGGTATGCTGAGTATCCACACGGCGTATCTTTTGTTCAGTGGGACTTGAGATTTTCCGTCAAGATGCTAGCCGCCGCCGTAGGGCGGGCGATTGCCAAAAGGAGGAGAGCCCGCGAAACAACGTGTCAACACACGCCTGCCAGGCGGTCTCGTCCGTCAGTCAGAACGCCCCCGGCTGCGCCACCATCGGTGCAATCATCATCTTTGCCGCGGCTCGCACCGCGCCCACGACGTAACGACTTACGCCCGCCGTAGTAGTACGGGACAGTAGTGGGGCGACCGGATACTCCCGGAGAGATGGTCCCTGCACTCTAACTCGTCTCTTTCTCTCTCTCTCTTCAAGCTTCCCCCCCCCCATCTGCATGCGGCGGAGTTGATAGCTGACAGGTGCCCGGTTAGAAAAATCCACAAGAATGTGATCGAATCAGACTAGCATGATCCTCCATGAAGGCGGCGACATGGCGCGTTGCGCTGTTGCGAAGAGCCACTCACGGCGTACGCGCTAGCCGATGGAGCCGTGAAGACGGCATGCCGTCAGAAAATGCCCTCGGTATGCACGCCATGCCGATCTCTGCCATTAACACCGAGTTGTGCTATGTGGGGTGCGTAGTTTGCAGATTTAAGTGTTTCCACAGCACATCTCCTGCTTATGTGGTGTGTGTACCTGCGTGCACTTTGCGAACCCTATACTATGAGCACCATTCGGAAGAAACGCCGCCCAGAAGAAAAGTTTAAAGAAAGACAGGCGCTTCGTTTTGTTTGCGCGTGTACTTTGCAGTGTTTCACAGCAGATCCGTAAGACATCTTCTCCTGCTGTACATGCTATGTGGAGTGTGTACTTTGCAGTGTTTCACAAGTCTGTAGCAAATCTCCTGCATGCTGTACATGCTATGTGTACTTTGCAGTGTTTCCACAGCAAATCTGCAACACATCTCCTGCACATGCTGTGTCATTTTCAGGTGAGGAATTCTGATAGCCACCAAAACACGCTGCCTACGTCTTTTTAGCCGGCACAATACATTGAAGGGCAACCCGCAAGATTGTTAGTACTAAAAAAACGACAACCCCCCCCCCCCAGGCTCGCTCGAGTATGGCAGCGCGCCGCACGACGAAATCTCGGCAGGCTGGTCTGACAGCTGCTGCGCATCGTGGCTTCGGAAGCGGTTCAAAGAACACCCGCTGATGGCGGCGACCCCGTCGCGTGTGGCGGGCGACCGGAACAAGCTCCGCGTCGCGGCCACGACGCTGAAAGCCGTCGAGCGGATGAAGCACATGAACTGCTCGGTGGGCCCCTCCACCTACGCCGTTGCCATCAGCATCGTCAACGCCAGCATAACCAGCACCAGCGGCTCTCCTGCCGACACGGAGCACACCCTCCTGACGGTCACAAAGCGGATGTACCACGAATGCAGGGCCCGCATGCCCAGAAGCGCGTCGGCTGCGCACCGGAAAAAGCTGTACTCGGCAATCATGCACTCGCTGATCCGAGGGGGACAGCCGAACAGGTGCGTCGAGGTGTACGAGAACATGCGGGAGGACGGTGTGCAGCTGGACGAGTCGCACTACGGGTTGCTTATATCGGCCATGGGCCGCATCAACGACGAAGAGGCTGCGTGGAGCTTGCTGGACATAGCCAAGGTATGCTGATGAGTGTATGTGTATGTGTATGTGTATGTGTATGTGTATGTGTATGTGTATGTGTATGTGTATGTGTATGTGTATGTGTATGTGTATGTGTATGTGTATGTGTATGTGTATGTGTATGTGTATGTGTATGTGTATGTGTATGTGTATGTGTATGTGTATGTGTATGTGTATGTGTATGTGTATGTGTATGTGTATGTGTATGTGTATGTGTATGTGTATGTGTATGTGTATGTGTATGTGTATGTGTATGTGTATGTGTATGTGTATGTGTATGTGTATGTGTATGTGTATGTATGTGTAGTAGTAACAATTAATTGTAAACAAGAAAGAGAACGCTGGCAGCGTGTTTGGGAGAAGATTAGCCTACCGATCATATTCACTCACTATCACTCACTAACAGGCTAATCCTCCCCCGGCACGTACAAACAAACACACGCCTATTCTTTTTTAACCCCATGCAGCTTGAACCGAGTGCCGGATGAAGCTGACAGCCTCCCGCGCTCTATCCGTCCCAGGGATCCCGCCCCACCTTTCAGAGAGGAGTCACAGGACCCAGAAGGAATAATCAAAACGAAGTTCTTAGCGGGTCTCTTTTGAGTTTCGTCTAAGGCCTCGTTGCGCGGGATCAATAGGGACTGCCAGGGTCGTACGTACTCCTACGTCAGAGGTGAGATTCTTAGATCGTAGGAAGACGAACTTCTGCGAAAGCATTCGACAAGAATGTCTTCATTAATCAAGAACGAGAGCATGGGGATCCAAGATGATCAGATACCGTCGTAGTCCACTGCTGTAAACGATGCCGTCTCAGGATCGAGGGAAGTCATTTTGGCTCCCACGGCACTCCCCGAACGAGAAATCAAAGATTATGGGTTCAGGGGGGAGTACTTTCGCAAGGCTGAAACTTAAAGGAATTGACGGAATGACACCACCAGGCGAGGAGTATGCGGCTTAATTTGACTCAAAAAGCAGCATGTCGGAAACTCAAAGCCGTGACTTCGATTCAGCCGTTGCCCACTAAAAGCCCTGCACTTAAACACACACACACTCACTCATAACACGGGCTATATTTCGTAGTAACAATTAATTGTAAACACGAAAGAGAACGCTGGCAGCGTGTTTGGGAGAAGATTAGCCTACCGATCATATTCACTCGCTATCACTCACTAACAGGCTAATCCTCCCCCGGCACGTACAAAGAAACACTGTGACAGGGGGTTGCCCAGCATTGAAGGTCCACACACGCACACAGCTGGACTCCGGCGTGGTGTACTCGCCTCGCCTGCTGGCCTGCCTCATCGGGGCGTGCAAAACGTTTTCATCGGCCCGCCGCGCAGTGATCACCTTCGCCCAGAACGGCGTCCGCATCGACGCAGCCGCCGCGCGCGCCTGGGTGCAGGCTTGCCTGCGCGAGGCCCGGATCGCTGTGTGGGGCACGCACTTCAAGGAGCTCGACGAGCTGACCGCCGACAACCGGGCCGACCTCACCCGCAAGGTGGCGGCAGCCGAGGCTTACGCGCTTCGACACGGGGTCCCTCCGGACACGACGCTCGCGGCCAGCTTGATGCAGGCTGAAAACGTGTCCCGACGGTTTCTCCGCGTGGTGGATCGGTTCAACGACCTCCCCGGGGCGCCGTGCCTGTACTGCATCTCCGTGCTGATCGCTTCGTGCGCGCACGCCGTGCACAGGGGTGTCTCCGCATACTTCCAAGCGATTCGCAGGCAGCGCGGGGACCCGGCTATTCGGAGAGGCGAGATCGTGCGGGGGGAACTGCCGGAATTGACGGCGGCTGCGTTGATCGCGGCCGTCGACGGCCTGGCGGCGGGGGTGTGCACAGGGGAGACCGGGCGGGCTGCCGCGTACTGGGTGCGGTTGGCGGAGGCGGCGTTCTGGAAGGCGCTGCTGCTGGGCACAGCGGCGAGGTCGGCGCTCCTGCACGAGTGCCTCATGGGCCTGTACGCCGTCACCGGCGACAGGCGCAAGGCGGACCTGCTGCTGCAGCACCTCCAAAAGTCCGAAGCGAACCTGAAGCTCTCCGCGGCTCTTCAGCGCGACTGGCGTGCGGCGCGTTGGCTTGTGGGTGACCCGCCGGAACTGTCACCAGAATCGCGGGGAAAGGACGAAAACCGACCGCGTAGAAACGATGATTCGAATGAGCCCAAGCCCCCCGAAGCACGACGCGTACGATCGAAGAGGCAGTCACCCAGTGACTAGTGCAGGCCATCGCAGCATGTATTCTGCATTCTAGCTGCGTGCGGCTGGCGGAGGCGGCGTTCTGGAAGGCGCTGCTGCTGGGCACCGCAGCGAGGCTGCACGAGTGCCTCATGGGTCTGTACGCCGTCACCGGCGACAGGCGCAAGGCGGACCTGCTGCTGCAGCATCTCCAGAAGTCCGAAGCGAACCTGAAGCTCTCCGCGGCTCATCAGCGCGACTGGCGTGCGGTCCGATCGAAGAGAGCAGGCCATCACAGCAGAGATTCTGCGTCATAACTTCAAGGAACGGAAGAAGAAGTGCCCAGCGCCGCCCGTAGACGCGAAGGCAAAGGCCGCAGAAGCATGCAAACCGGCAAGGAAGGGAAGAGTCGCAATGCGACCGCGCGAAGAAGGCACGATCGAAGAAGTAGTCATCCGTGGTTAATACGATCGAAGAAGTAGTCATCCGTGGTTAATACGATCGAAGAAGTAGTCATCCGTGGTTAATACGATCGAAGAAGTAGTCATCCGTGGTTAATACGATCGAAGAAGTAGTCATCCGTGGTTAATCCGATCGAAGAAGTAGTCATCCGTGGTTAATGCAGGCCATCGCTACAGATATTCTGCATTCTAACATCAACTAACTTCAAGCCATCACGGTGTACGACGGAACACCGCGGTGGCCATGCGCCAGCTCACGCCGAGGTATTTGTTTGCTCCGCACAAAAAGTGCGGCACGTGGCTGTTGAGTGAAGAACTCCCAGGGAAAGTTCTTACCGCAGGCGTTGGCTGACTCATAAGCGAGCAAAAAGTGGCTTACTATGGTCGTTCGCGGCTACTCTATGCGCGTCATGGTCGCGACGGGCGCGAAGTGTGGTGCCACTTGCAAACCCATGTTTTCTTTGGTTCCGTGCGGACTGTACCACATCTCTCAATTCTCAAGCCGGGTCTCTCTTTCTCGTTTTTCGGTCAAGAAGCCGAGGCTGTCGTTGAAGGACAACCACACGGTGGAGTCCAGCCTCAGAAGCTGGAGCTGGAGTTAAAAAAGCGGGTGTCATACCCGTTTTTCGCAGTAACAATGCTTTGTAAACACGAAAGAGAACGCTGGCAGTAGTCACTCACTATCAATCACTAACAGGCTCATCCTCCCCCGACACGTACAAACGTACAAACAAACACACGCCTATTCTTTTCGGGTATGGAGTTACATGCGACGGGTCAGGTGACGTACAAACAAACACACGCCTATTCTTTTTCGGGTATGGAGTTACATGCGACGGGTCAGGTGACGTACAAACAAACACACGCCTATTCTTTTTCGGGTATGGAGTTACATGCGACGGGTCAGGTGACGTACAAACAAACACACGCCTATTCTTTTTCGGGTATGGAGTTACATGCGACGGGTCAGGTGACGTACAAACAAACACACGCCTATTCTTTTTCGGGTATGGAGTTACATGCGACGCCGCGGCGGCGGCGGCCGACTTCTCCGGCGGGGCCTGGCACCGCCGGTTTTCCGAGTTCTACTCCCGCCACGCGCCGGAGAAGGTTGCGACCGTCTCAGACCTCCTCGCGCAGATCCAGCGCAAGGGTGTCGACCCCGAGGTGCTGTGGGACCGCGTGCTCGAGAAGTACGGGCACACCGAGTGTGATGGGCCTTTCTTCGGAGGGGCTCACGCACTCAAAAGTTCGGCTTATACACACGCCGTGCTCACCGTCACCAGCTAGTAGCAGTTTGAACTTGATGTGCAGTAGAATCTGTGACGATAGACAGCGCGTCAGTAGTATCGTACAATGTGCCTCTATCACTCTGTGACTTGCCGAGGGAATTTTGACCATTTCACCTTAGAGAATTTGACCACCCAGCCTCCAAGGCAACTGCACTGTAGAGGGGGGGGGGCTGGGGCCGTCCCTGGAGAGCGGGTAGGGTTTGGGCACGAAAAAAACATGTCGTTGTCCCCCGCAGTTGGGAGGAAGAAGACGAAGAAGGCGAAGGATCCGAACAACACGTTCCGCATGGTGCCGCTGCGGCCGCCGACGAACGCCGCCGGCGTGCCGAACCCGATGAACGTCTTCGACCACAAGCTCGTGCGCAGCGGCTGGCTGCGGGTCGACGGCCCCCCGGAGATGCCGATCCCGCACGCCGTGCGCACCGTCACCGGCAACGCGCCCGCCGCCGCCGCGGCACCCCCGCCGCCCGCCGCCGCGGCGGCGGCGGCCGACTTCTCCGGCGGGGCCTGGCACCGCCGGTTTTCCGAGTTCTACTCCCGCCACGCGCCGGAGAAGGTTGCGACCGTCTCAGACCTCCTCGCGCAGATCCAGCGCAAGGGTGTCGACCCCGAGGTGCTGTGGGACCGCGTGCTCGAGAAGTACGGGCATACCGAGTCAACGTGGCGGCCCATCGACTGGCCGACACGCCTCGCACGGTTCTACGAGATCCACTGCCCTTCGAAAGTGTCCCTCGCCCCGACGCTTGCCGCCGTCGAGCACCAAGGCGGCGACCTCCCGGCGCTTTGGGCGACGATGCTCCGCAAGTATAACACCACGGAGGCCACCTGGGACCAGGCAGGGGGGGGTTGCCCCGCGGCGCCGCCCGCGCGAAGCGCAACGCGGCCGCCGGAAGGCGGCGGCGCTTCGCAGTGCACGGGGAACCCGGCTACGTGGAGGACTCGGTTTGAGGAGTTTTACGACATCCACCGGCCCGAGAAGGTGCCGATGGTCCCGGAGATCCTCCGGCGCATGCGGGCGCGCGGGGCAGACCCGTTCAACGTCTGGCGGTTAATGCTCGGGAAGTTCGGGGTCTCTGAGGACACGTGGCGGGAACCTACGCCGAGCTTCCTGCCGACGGACTACACGAGCGCGGCGTCACCAGGCGACAGCGGAAGCCCCGTGCCGCCGCCCGCGTGGTCCGACGCATCGTCTCCGCACGCGAAAAACAGCGCCCGCCTGACCCAGACCGGTGCGGAGGGGTCCAACCCCCCCACGTGGCACAGCCCGACGCCGCCGAACGCGGAAAACAGCGTCCCCCAGACCCAGACCGGTGCGAGGTCGCACAGCCCGCCCCCTGCGTCCAGCCCGCCGTCGTCCGCGGCCCCGTCGTCGCCTGTTGCTGGGAGCCGGCGTGTGTCGACCCGCACGGCGTCCCCGCCGTATTCCCGGGCCCAGCCACCGTCCTGTCGAGGTGAGCCGGCACCCTTCGCGGGGTCTGATGAGCGATCCCTCGGAAACCTTCAGTCGGCGGCTCTCGGTTCGTCCAGTCCTGCTCACCAGAAGCCGCCCGAATCGTCGCCCCCCCTTTCGTGCTCGCTCGGCAGCTTCGAGTTCTGGGCGGAGCGCTTCGAAATGCTGTCCGACTTCGTCGACCCGCCGGCCACCCGCCGATCAAACCGGTCCGCCGCCCGCTGGGCCCCAGCTGGATCGGCGGAGGAGAAGTACCCGAACGGAGTGGAGCTGATGCGGAGGATCGTCGACTGGGGCGCTGCGCCGCAGGCCGCGTGGGGGAAGGTGCTTGCGGCCTACGGCTTGACGGAGGGTGACTGGCAGCGCTTGGTCGAGAGACGGCAATCCGTCGACGGGCAGGTGGGCTTCCGCGCTGAATCCCTCGCGTCCCGGATCGGAGACTTCCCCGAAATCGACTGGACTTCGAATTTCACGAAGTTGTTCCGGTTGCACGACCCTACCCGGCTGCCTCAGGTGCCTGCGCTCGTCGGCGGCGCAACCCCGTCGTCGTTGATGGCGGCGTGGCACGTCCTTCTCGACCACTACCACCTGACCGAGGTCAACTGGGACACCGAAACACGGTTCACGACCCGAGTCTCGAGGTGCCGCGTGCTGCGGTCGGTCGTGTTCGCCGTCTTCGCGTTCAAAAAAGCGCGAAAACTGGCCGGAATCACCGACTCCCGGGGCCGCCCCGTCCCTCACGTGCCGGCGACGCCCGGGATCCGGGTCCTCGAATCGTTCGACGCGGCGCAAGGGGGGGGTGTCCTCGAGGCGAAGATGTCGAACGCGAGTCTGGGGCCCCTCCCTTCCGCGCCGAACGTTTCGCCCAGCGGAGACTTCCTCCAGCCGCGGGCTTCTGGCGGCTCGTTCTCGAGGGGTTTCTCGTCGCAGAGCCTTTCGGCGGGCAACGTGCCTGACACCCCGGTTGACTCCCCGCTGGGCAGAACGTTCACGGGCGTGCCCAGCGTGCGGGTGCGGGTCGAGCCGGAGACGCGCTCGGCGCCGACTCTGCCGCTGGCGCCGCCGCCCCACAAAGCGGTGCCCGCCAGCCTCCACGTGCCGGCGCTGCAGCAGCAGCAGCAGCGGCCGCGGCGGCAGAGCCCCGAACCCAACACGCCGCTCCTCCACGCCACGCCGGTGACGAAGCAGCCGCCTCAGCCGCCTCAGCAAAAGGGGCAAGCGAGCGCCGCTGCACCACCACCCCCGCCCCCGACTTGAAATCTCCAGTTTTCTTTTTTGGGGAGCATTTCTGGAACAACGGCGCGCATAAAAAGTTGGACGGAGCAGACGAAAAAAGTACCGACCATTACTACTGTATTCCAGAAGAGCCCATTTGACGAAGGTCATCCGAAACCTTTGCAATCCAACTTTCAGTCGAAAATGAATAAAATAGCACAGCACCGTGCAGACGGCGCGTTCTTTTGTCATTGCTCCTTCTCGACGGGCAGAGCCTTTCGGCGGGCAACGTGCCTGACACCCCGGTTGACTCCCCGCTGGGCAGAACGTTCACGGGCGTGCCCAGCGTGCGGGTGCGGGTCGAGCCGGAGACGCGCTCGGCGCCGACTCTGCGCTGGCGCCGCCGCCCCACAAAGCGGTGCCCGCCAGCCTTCACGTGCCGGCGCTGCAGCAGCAGCAGCAGCGGCCGCGGCGGCAGAGCCCCGAACCCAACACGCCGCTCCTCCACGCCACGCCGGTGACGAAGCAGCCGCCTCAGCCGCCTCAGCAAAAGGGGCAAGCGAGCGCCGCTGCACCACCACCCCCGCCCCCGACTTGAAGTCTCCAGGTTTCTTTTTTGGGGAGCATTTCTGGAACAACGGCGCGCATAAAAAGTTGGACGGAGCAGACGAAAAAAGTACCGACCATTACTACTGTATTCCAGAAGAGCCCATTTGACGAAGGTCATCCGAAACCTTTGCAATCCAACTTTCAGTCGAAAATGAATAAAATAGCATAGCACCGTGCAGACGGCGCGTTCTTTTGTCATTGCTCCTTCTCGACGGGCAGAGCCTTTCGGCGGGCAACGTGCCTGACACCCCGGTTGACTCCCCGCTGGGCAGAACGTTCACGGGCGTGCCCAGCGTGCGGGTGCGGGTCGAGCCGGAGACGCGCTCGGCGCCGACTCTGCCGCTGGCGCCGCCGCCCCACAAAGCGGTGCCCGCCAGCCTCCACGTGCCGGCGCTGCAGCAGCAGCAGCAGCGGCCGCGGCGGCAGAGCCCCGAACCCAACACGCCGCTCCTCCACGCCACGCCGGTGACCAAGCAGCCGCCTCAGCCGCCGGGCAAGCGAGCGCTGCTGCACCACCACCACCCCCGCCCCCTTGAAATCCCCGGTTTGGGGAGCATTTCTGAAGCAACGGTGTGCGCACAAAGAGTTGAACAGAGCAGGCGGAAAAATTATCAAAAGTTGCTACGGTATTCCAAAATAGCCCATTCGACGAAGGTCACCCGGAGATTTTGAAATCCTGGGTTCTCAAGCGTACTTTCAGTCTAAATTGCACAGCACCTGCTCGTTCTCGAGGGGGTTCCCGTCGCAGAGCCTTTCGGCGGGCAACGTGCCTGACACCCCGGTTGACTCCCCGCTTGGCAGAACGTTCACGGGCGTGCCCAGCGTGCAGGTGCGGGTCGAGCCGGAGACGCGCTCGGCGCCGACTCTGCCGCTGGCGCCGCCGCCCCACAAAGCGGTGCCCGCCAGCCTTCACGTGCCGGCGCTGCAGCAGCAGCAGCAGCGGCCGCGGCGGCAGAGCCCCGAACCCAACACGCCACTCCTCCAGGAAAGGCGTCGCTGCTTACCAGTCAGACCCGTCTTAACGTGAAGGCCACAGCGGACCGAGTATCTGCCGTTGTAGAATAGTGCGGTAGAATAGAGAAAATAGCAAAACGTTAGACGCACAAAAAAGAAAGCTCGTTTCTTCGGCTTCCCGTTTCTCTAATGCGCGCGAACCAGCAGCTCCAGCGGTACAATGAATCGGCAGCCCCAATCATTGCACCCACGGGCAAAGAAATAAACGACAGATTCAGTGGCGACACCCCACTGACACGAAGTCGTGAACCGGTAGGTTCAGCGTTGCAGAGGACATCGCTCAGGCATAGAAGTCGTGAACCGACAGGTTCAGCGTTGCACAGAGGACATCACACAGGGTGATTCCCCATTATGCTATTAAAGTTTGCTAATTTCCCCATTATGCTATTAAAGTGGTGTTAATTTCCCCATTATGCTATTAAAGCTGCTAATTTCCCCATTATGCTATTACAGCGGTGCTAATTTCCCCAATATGCCATTAAAGTTTGCTAATTTCCCCATTATGCCATTAAAACATTTCTTTTGGGTTTCGGCGGGTTTCCACCCGTTTTCCACAGTTTCCCGCGGCCTCTACCACGAACATGTCCTACCGTTTCGGGAATGGTTTCCCGCAAACCCTTGGATTTGTGTACGTGTGTGAGGATACGGCTAATAGCTTGCTGGTCATGAAATCTTCAGTACACTCCTTCAGGAGTCCTTGGTTGGTCCAAGACATGGCAGCAACCCGAAGTGCCCGCCCTGGCACTTCGGGTTTGACCCGGCGCCCATCATGGCCACCGCAGCGGCATTCCACTGTATCTGAATCCACAACTGTGACAACACAAACTGGGCTCATGAAATGATGAAAAGCCTCATCTCATGTATCAAATTTCCAAATGAGTACCACAAAGGTCCACGCTGCAGTGCAGCCTGCAGTATGGTTCCCGAGTTTTTCCGCCAGAAGCTGTTGCTTTGCTACAGTGCCGCTGAGACAGTGAGAGCTTAGCTTCGGTGCAGCTGTCTTTAGTCTGCTCCAACTTAGTCTGGTGTCAGACTACAGACAGTCAGATCACCAGCTGAGCTGTCAGTGCGAACCCTGCTGACCCCTTTTGGTGAACATGCTGATTGTTTCCCGCGGACCAGCACAGTGCCAAGACGCTGTGACTTGCAAAGTTAACTGTTCGGAAATAAGCCGTTTTCTCGAAACAATCTACTGAAAGTAGGCTAAGTAGCGCCGTCGAATCGATTTCATCAAACGACTACTCGCGTTAGGCACGGTTAGAAAGTGCATTGTCAGTATCTTCCTCGAAAATGGACAAAACTACTCACAAAAAGTCTTGACCAGACTACCTGTGCTGTACTACGACCGCCAGTAGCCCAGTCGCAGAATGGGGAAATTAGCAAACTTTAATGGCATCATGGGGAAATTAGCGCCACTTTAATAGCATAATGGGGAAATTAGCAACTTTAATAGCATAATGGGGAAATTTGCAAAAAACCCCCCCAGAACGGGGAAATTAGCAGCTTTAATAGCATAATGGGGAAATTAGCAAACTTTAATAGCATAATGGGGAAATTAGCAAACTTTAATAGCATAATGGCATCACACAGCCATAGAAGTCGCGAACCGGCAGGTTCAGAGTTATACAGAGGACATCACATAGCCATAGAAGTCGTGAACCGACAGGTTCAGCGTTGCACAGAGGACATCACACAGCCATAGAAGTCGTGAACCGGCAGGTTCAGAGTTATACAGAGGACATCACACGGCCATAGAAGTCGAACCGACAGGTTCAGCGTTGCACAGAGGACATCACACAGCCATAGAAGTCGTGAACCGGCAGGTTCAGAGTTATACAGAGGACATCACACAGCCATAGAAGTCAAACCGACAGGTTCAGCGTTGCACAGAGGAGCCATAGAAGTCGCGAACCGGCAGGTTCAGAGTTGTACAGAGGACATCACATAGCCATAGAAGTCGTGAACCGACAGGTTCAGCGTTGCACAGAGGACATCACACAGCCATAGAAGTCGTGAACCGGCAGGTTCAGAGTTATACAGAGGACATCACACAGCCATAGAAGTCGAACCGACAGGTTCAGCGTTGCACAGAGGACATCACACAGCCATAGAAGTCGCGAACCGGCAGGTTCAGAGTTGTACAGAGGACATCACATAGCCATAGAAGTCGTGAACCGACAGGTTCAGCGTTGCACAGAGGACATCACACAGCCATAGAAGTCGTGAACCGACAGGTTCAGCGTTGCACAGAGGACATCGCACAGCCATAGAAGTCGTGAACCGACAGGTTCAGCGTTGCACAGAGGAAATCACACAGCCATAGAAGTCGTGAACTGACAGGTTGAGCGTTGCACAGAGGACATCGCACAGCCATAGAAGTCGTGAACCGACAGGTTCAGCATTGCACAGAGGACATCGCACAGCCATAGAAGTCATGAAACGAGCCACGGGCATGAAGCGAACCTGCAAATTCAGTGGCATCTGCAGACACGAAGCCGTGAACCTGCAGATTCAGCCGTCTCGTAAACCTGGTCAGGATGCTCCATACCCCACACACCAACAGAGCGGGGGTTTTCTGTACTGCCAGCCCCCCTCCCCCTGAACGCCGAGGGAAAACCTCGCGTTGCGAGGGGAACTACCTGCCCGGCCTGAGTTCCCCCGCGGCAAATATACAAAAAAATGACCACGATGCTCATGTATCATTCTCCTGGGTTCTCGCCGCCCCCCCTGCATCCACCTAACGAGGCACATTCATACGTCGAAGTTCCGCCGCGCCGTTCGATATCGCCGTGCAGAGTTGTATGCCTCGCCTTTTCACATTTTGATGTTGTTCCATCAGCATTGTTGGTAAGCCGCCGGTACTTTCACGCACCCATCTTCGAACTTTCGGGTGCTTTCCAAGAAGTCTAACCCAAAACTGGAAACCATCCAATCCTAGCCCCCCCCAGGCATCTTGTTAAGAACCATCCATCCATCCATCAGCCGGCTGACCCAGGGTGCGCACTAAGGGACGTTGCCCCCGTTGCACGTTGCACCCCCTTTTTTTGGGGGGGGGGGGGGGGGTCGTTTTGGGGGCTGTTTTTGGGGTGTTTCCCAGACCCCCCGGTGCCGAGTGGGTACTCCGTTTCCTCCAGATGAATCCGTTCTCCTCGTTTTCGAAATCGAAACCCACTTTTGCGGAAAAAAAGGTCATTCCCCACCAAAATGTTTTCCTGCACTTTTTTGGCAGGGAAATGTACTTAGCAACTTTTGAGCAAAGTCAGTTTCCCCGAAAACCAAGATTCCTGCAATGCACTCAAAAATCAGCCAAAATCTGGAAAATTGGCCCAAAAAGTGAAAATTCGGGCCGATGGGGCCGATTTATCATGTGCTTTCCCCAAAATGCCAATACCCCCCAAAAACTGTTTTTCAGGCAAATCCGCTGGGAAACGTACTTAGAGAATTTCGAAAATACGGCACCAAGAAAACCACGAAAGGGCAGATTTTCCCGGTTTCAGCCTGTGTTTTGCACGTCAAATTTCAGGCCTCACAGACGAACTGAGGACGGAGTGGAAAGATCCATCGCGAAAGAGGGCGTTTAAGGGGGTCCCCGGAAAAAAGGGTGGGGGGGTGCCCGGCCACCAGGTGCACCAAACAGGACCCCCCCCCCCCCCCCCCCCCCGTTAAAAAAACCTGGCCTCAGTGGTGCAAGCACCACGCGCTCTTCAAACCCAAGAAACATTTTCCCCCCCCCGCTGAAAAAATAATTACCCCACAAAAATAAAAAACACAAAATAACACACCCCGACGGTGACCCCCAAAACCTTTTCAACCTTTCCAATTCCCTTCAAGCTAAACCATTATACAACGACCCCCCCCGCTGAACCTCACAAAACAAACAAGAGGTCGAAATGCACCAATCTGTACGTCCCACGGGATCGTACAACACAAAAAAGCTCAAAGAAGCATTCGCAAATCTATTCCACAGAAGCAGCCCATCGCCCGCAACTGGAACAACAAGTGGGCCGCCGCGAGGGACACGACGCCCAGCGCCGCCGCCGGTCGTACGAACAACGTCGCCGGCGCCTCGAACGTCCCGAATTTCCAGACCGTCGCGGCGAGCACGCCGCACGCGAGCCTCAACCCCAGCAACGGCGGCACGGCGCCCGTCGGCGGCCCGGCGACGCGGAGCGGCAGCGAGAGCGTGCCGCGCCCGCCGCCCAGCATGGCGGGCAGCGGCGCCTTGTCCGGCAGGTTCTCGCCCCAGCAGCAGCAGCAGCAGCAGAAGGCGGCCCCTTCGCTGATGGACGGCAGCGTCCACGGGAGCTTCTCGCCCATCTCGCCCCCCGGCCAAGTGCAAGGTTACGCGTCCCTGCGCAGCGAGCAGGCCTCGACGCACGTCTACCCGCCGTCGCAAACCACCGGATTCACATCTCTATCCCCGTTTGCCCAGCAGCACCAGCAGCAAAACCAGTACCAACCTTCCCTGCACTCGCAACACATGCAGCTCCAACTCCCGAACCAGCAAGCTTCCCTGCAGTCGCAGCACATGCAGCTCCAACTCCAGAACCAGCAACCTTCCCTGCACTCGCAGCACCTGCAGCTCCAACTTCAGAACCTGACCCAGAACCAGCAAGCTTCCCTGCAGTCGCAGCAACCGCAGCAGCACCAGCTGGTCAACCAGCAAGCCTCGCTGCACTCGCAGCACATGCAGCTGCAGCAGTACCAGCCGCCCAGCCAGCCGCAAGCTTCGCTGCACTCGCAGCACTCGCAGCGGGCGCTGCCCGCGACGCCGGCCCCCGCGTGGCTGGCGTCGCCGCGGAAGCGGCCGCCGGTGACGCCGAACGTGAGCCAGGGTTTCCAAGAGTCGCCTGGGACCCTCCCGTCGCCGAGGAAGGACTTCGCGTGGCGGCGGCTGGTCGCGCCGGACGAGCCGATCTTCAACACGCCGCTGCCGCACTCGCAGTCGGTGTATTCGGTCAGGTCCGCCCAGTCGTCACTGCACGACGCCGCGTCGCCGCATTCGCCGACGCCGAACGCACCGAGCGGCGGCAGCTACTTCGAGGAGACGCAGGTCCCCGCGAGCGACCTCCGCCTCGCAAGTCAAATCGTCCGCGACGTCCGCCGCGACTTCAGCCAGCGCGAACAGCTTGAGCAGGGCCGCCCGAAGTCGCTGTCCCTTTCCCCGCGGCAGGTCACCGCCGCCTCCTCCCACGCCTCCCCGCCGCCGCCCCACCAGCAGCCGTCCGAGTACCGCTCGACCGCGCTGTCCCCTGAGCTCGTGATCACCCCCGTCGCCGAGCATGCCCCGCAGCAGTCACCGTCCCTCGCGCCGAATTCACCGGCGCGGATCGCATCGGCGTCGGCGGATGGCTTCGCGAGGGCAGACAGCCGGGGTTCGTTGAAGAACGACGGAGAACCCTCCGACAACCCGGCCGATGTCCTCGTCGTGCGCAAGGAGCCGGGGGAGGGCATGGGCGTCGTGCTGGAGCAGATGGTGGTCACCACGGTTGCACCGGACTCGCCGGCCGAACGCTCCGGGATGCGCGGGTTCATCGGCCGAAAAGTGACGCACTTCGACCGCGAGCCGGTCGCGTCGTCGCAGGAAATCGCGCGCACGAAGCCGAACGAGCGCGGCGACGTCACCTTCCACTTCGAGCCCGCAGACCCCGCGGCCCGCCCCCCCACGCCGCAGAAGCCGCGGCCGCAGGGCTCTGCCCTGCGTGCGGACCCCCCCCTCGAGATCGACCCGAACCGTGACCCCCGCAACCGCCTCCCGTTCGCCCGCGTCCCGCAGCGCGTCCGCGCTAAGTGGAGCTTCCTCGACGGGAAGGTCCTCTACTTCTTCGACGAGGTCAGCAAGATCAGCCGGAAGGGGAAGCACCAAAAGCGGTGGCTCTTCGTCAACGACCACATCGTCGGGATGGGCATGGACAACTCGCGGCTCACGCGGAGCGTGCCGATAGCGGACTTCATCGAGATCGTGATCGGCGACGACAACCGAGTGGGGCTCCGCGTGAAGGAAACGTGCGATCCCGCTCAGAAGGATATGTTCATGGAGTTCACTGGCAAGCCGCAGCGCGACCGGTTCGTCGACCTCTTCAAAGAAGTGCACCCTTGGAAGCTCCGCGGGCTCCCGGACCCGTCGCTCAAAGTGACCACGCAGCCGAAGCTGCTGACGGACAACTTCAACCTGACCAAGAAGATCGACAAGCGCCCGAAGGAAGTCAGCTCGACCGTGATCTCCGAGGTGTTAGCCGGGGCCCGCAGAAACTCCGCTCGCAGGGCAAGCGCGGGTTGAGCTGTGTGCTGCGAGCGTGTCATGTGGCATGTGACATATGTGGCATGTTTTTTCTTGTGTCATGTGTCGTGTGTCACGTGTCATGCGTCATGTGGCATGCTGCATGTTTTTTCACGTGTCAGGAGTCATGTGTCATGTGTCATGTGTCATGTGTCATGTGTCATGTGTCATGTGTCATGTGTCATGTGTCATGTGTCATGTGTCATGTGTCATGTGTCATGTGTCATGTGTCATGTGTCATGTGTCATGTGTCATGTGTCATGTGTCATGTGTCATGTGTCATGTGTCATGTGTCATGTGTCATGTGTCATGTGTCATGTGTCATGTGTCATGTGTCATGTGTCATGTGTCATGTGTCATGTGTCATGTGTCATGTGTCATGTGTCATGTGTCATGTGTCATGTGTCATGTGTCATGTGTCATGTGTCATGTGTCATGTGTCATGTGTCATGTGTCATGTGTCATGTGTCATGTGTCATGTGTCATGTGTCATGTGTCATGTGTCATGTGTCATGTGTCATGTGTCATGTGTCATGTGTCATGTGTCATGTGTCATGTGTCATGTGTCATGTGTCATGTGTCATGTGTCATGTGTCATGTGTCATGTGTCATGTGTCATGTGTCATGTGTCATGTGTCATGTGTCATGTGTCATGTGTCATGTGTCATGTGTCATGTGTCATGTGTCATGTGTCATGTGTCATGTGTCATGTGTCATGTGTCATGTGTCATGTGTCATGTGTCATGTGTCATGTGTCATGTGTCATGTGTCATGTGTCATGTGTCATGTGTCATGTGTCATGTGTCATGTGTCATGTGTCATGTGTCATGTGTCATGTGTCATGTGTCATGTGTCATGTGTCATGTGTCATGTGTCATGTGTCATGTGTCATGTGTCATGTGTCATGTGTCATGTGTCATGTGTCATGTGTCATGTGTCATGTGTCATGTGTCAGCTATTGGCCGGCCCGCAGAAACCTGCGCGCAGGGCGAGCGCAGGTGGAGCTGTCGGTGGCGCGAGCGTTGCATGCGAATACGGCTTTGTATCGCGGCCGTATTCGTCTCCCACGCGGTGTCGCTTGCACCGGGGTGGTTGCGCGGACGGCTCGCCGCAGCATGCCTGCGATCTTCGCCGCCTCCCCCGGCGGCGTGGCCTGCGTCCATCGAGGGTGCTGCTGTGAATACCGGCAGCACGCACACGAGAAGCGCGCTCGGCGGCGCGAAACAATGCGCCATCACACAGTACCATCGCCGTGTGCCACGCGTCAGTGTGTTTGTCATGTGTCAGTGTGTCATGCTCATGTGTCCTAAGTGTCTGTATCATGTGTCTTTTGACGGAGATCGGGGACTGCAACCGCACCTCAGCAAGGGCATACCTCACAAGAGGTGGGCCTTTCGTGTACGACCGGAGAGACAGAACCTGCACTCGCCGCATTCTCTCCTCTCTCTCTCTCTCTCCTCGCTCACATTTCTTTCGCCTCCCGCCCTATCCTTTGAGCGAAACTAAATCCGTGTAGATGTACTGTATCGAAGGTTACACACTTTCTTCCCGTTTCTCCCTCTCCTCGATGTTCACGAATTCGTATACTTCTGTTTACCTCCCCGAATACGCAGCCTTGTTTTGTAGGAAATACTCGAGACCGCCATGCGCACAGGACGAAAGAAAAGGCACGCGGAAGCAGGAAATAATGGCGAATCATGGACAAATCGATGTCAACCAGCACACCCAAGCAAAACGAAACGCCTGTCCTTTTTTGGTACCAATAACCTTGCGGGTTGCCCTTCAATGTATTGTGCGCACTTCCTTCAAACCTGTTTTGTTCATCTAACGGGAGTGAGGATGGTACGCTGCCATCGATCTGTTTTTGTTCTTGACGAATTGCATTTGTTAGACACAAATATGTCCTTGTATGTAGGCAGCATTTTGGGGGTTGATCAGAATTCCTTACCTGAAAATGACAAATGGTAAATACGAGTGGGAAAACGATCAACTGGCACGGACACACGAAACAAAGCGCCTGTCTTTTCTTTTGTATAAGCACCTGCTTTGTAGGAAATACTTGAGGAGACTGCCAGTTGCGAAATCGGTGCTGTAGCCCACACTGATAGATGGTACTCATCAGCATGCCGATGACTCCCCACTATCGCAGCAATATTCCAATCTCAAAGGAGGTAGCTGTGCTGTAGCCCACACGAAACACAGGTAAATCTGTGTTGAGTGACGGGCGAAATCGTCAACAAAAAGGGCCCACTTTGTAGGTGCATTGTTTTCCCGTCGAAATGAGCACAAAGCAGTCCCTCGAGTATTTTAAAATCTCCTCTCCCTATCACGTCCGGATCGCAGGCGGCGCACATTGCGTCTGCCGTGGCTTAGCGTTCAACCCATACTATAGCATGTTCTTTGCATTCCCAACTCAAGTCTCTCGCGCTTTCTTTGTTCTTTTTCCGCTTGCCTGTGTAGAAAGAGCGCTGCAAACTGAGGCAGTTCCGGCGCCTTTTTTTCTTTTTTGCAATTGTTTTGTCGATTAGTGACTTGTTGTTTTGTTATTTCTTTTCTTTTTTGTTGTTGTGAGAGACGTAAGCACACGGCTGACGTCAAGGCCCAACGCCATGTTTTTGCTTTCAGTTTCACGTTTGCCCCCCTTGTTGGCTCTCATGAGGTACACAGAACTTCCTTCAGGAACCGCTTTGAAGAAGGTCAACCATGCCAGGGTCCTGACTTTTTCGACATAAATATATGTCCCCGCCGTCTTGGGTTAGTAAGGCATTGCATCAGTACTGTCGTCCCTCGGGACTACTGACAGGCCTTCAACTACCCTGAGCAGCGCACTGTGCACGTGTTGCCATCAGCCGTGCTTGCGCACGTGGACGGGAACCACCGCGAGGAGGTTGGCAACCCCGATTGAGACCCCCCACACAGATAGAGGGTTAAAAAAGGCTGTTCACGCCGTAGCAGGACGACGGCACCAAACACCCCCCTGAACGCGTTAGGGGACTTCGCAAGGTTTCACATCACCCGAAACGAGCAGCACCCTCCCACTGTTTTCGACACTTTCAACTCTCCTCCCTACCCGAGCCTCTACGGCCGACCGGAGACTAAAAAAAAACACGGACCTTCTGATCCACAAATAACGCTAAAACCTCACTGCGAATCGACGCGAATGCGACACCAACGTAACGCACGTACAGCATCCGCACAAACGGATCTGCTGGCGGGCCCTCGATTCTCTCGAACCAGGGGATTAGTCTCTGTTGCAGATTTAGACCGTCGGTCAAAATCTGCAAACCGGACTTGGCCAGGGGGAAAAAAAAAAAAAAAGTTCAAAAAACGGTGTTCGAAGTAAATATAGGAGGGGGGTGTGGTGTTTGTAGCAGTGCTGAAGGTGCTGGAAGGCTGCCGAGCCTCCGCTGCTGAGACCCAGCCGCTGCCGTTCAATTGTATTCAGCTTCGGGTCGGCAGGTTCACTGAGCTTCATTACCGGCCAAGGTCCTGTTTGACAGTTGAGTATCCCACACGAGCTAAGAGTGGCCCACACATCATGATAAAGGGGGGTCGGAATTATTTTCTGCCCAAATTTTCCCGTGAAAGTAAAATTTATTGGAAATAAAACGTTCCTATCATTAGGCTTTTTCCAATGGCTATCAAGGGTGATTGGCAATTTATTCCGTCGCTTGCTACAAATAACGCTAAAAGTGTTGTAAGCACGGTGGTGCAGGTGCAGATACACCAAAACCGTGGACCTATTCCATAGGAATCATAGGAAAATAGGTCCCCAGGTCCACCCCTTTAGCTGTCTGACGAGACTGTCTGTTTACGATTTTGACTGTTTTTGGAGCGCGCCCCCACATGGCACCCAACCCCCACAGGACCCAGAAGCATTCGGAAACCCCCGAAAAGCTTGATCCAGACTGGTGTATGTTGAAAAAACGCCCGCAAAATGTGTCGCCAAACTGACGGGGTGACCATAATTGACCCATAAAAATTTGGACCGCTAACGGCTTTTTGCGTCCTGGGCTTAACACAGCGCGACGCAACGTATCTTCACGACAATGCTGGGCCCTGAGTGCCTCGGATCGCACATTGGCCACCTCTGCCGGGGGCCTGGGTGATGGTGTAGTGCCATTTTTTTTCTTCTTTTTCCCCGCCGGCTTTTCCAAATTTGGAACCAAGCTAATGCCCTGGCTCGAACAGAAGGGGAAAAAAAAAAAAACACAAACATGTCGGGCGATACGGTGAAGATCGATTGGAATCGCAGGGCGCGAGAAAGCATCGTCAAGCAGCAAGGCGACAAGAGTCCGGAAGATGTGGAGGAACTCGAGGTGTGGAGTGTTTCTACTGCCGGGTTGATACAGATGGCTAACAAAGGATTCTTTTTGGTACTTAGATATTCACGGCAGCCGTCCCAGGGAAGGGAAATTAAACTCCCTCAATTTCTTGCAGATCTACGACAACATCACGGACTTGTCGTTGTTTGCGCCGTTCAAGAACCTGAAGGTCCTCCGTATCGATCAGGCTGGCAGCCCCGTGGCGCGCCTGCGGAGTCTGTCCGGTCTGCCTGCGCTGCCGCAGCTGAGAGAGCTTCAAGTAGCTGATCATCTGCTCAGCGAACCGAGTGTTCCTTCCGCGTGGAGGTACACGGAAGAGGGCCTCCGCAGGGTGCCTACCCCCGCGAGTAATAAGGTGCCTCAGGGTTTATCTAGCAAAGTGGCCGGTGCTTCCTCACGGGCCCCGACGCACGCCGCGTCCTCCTCCAAACCCTCACTGTCGTTCTCTCCGCGCGCGCGCGCACACACACACACACACACACACACACACACACACACACACACACACACACACACACACACACACACACACACACACACACACACACACACACACACACACACACACACACACACACACACACACACACACACACACACACACACACACAACACACACACACACACACACACACACACACACACACACACAACACAACACACACAACACACACACACACACACACACACACACACACACACACACACACACACACACACACACACACACACACACACACACACACACACACACACACACACACACACACACACACACACACACACACACACACACACACACACACACACACACACACACACACACACACACACACACACACACACACACACACACACCCTGGGGAAAGTGACTGGCCCTCCCCAGGGGTCTCTGGGGGACCGACTACCCTCTGCCAGTATCCCACCATCAACCAAGGGTCCCTCTTCCGACCCGAGCAACGTATTCCCTACGCGAACCCGGGTCTCGGCCAAGAATCCCTCCTCCGACCCGGGTCGCGTATTCTCTTCGCGACGATCCGCAGGCAAGTTTACCCGCAAACATGAAAGCCAGCTCTTCGCCCTGTCACGGATCCACGCCCGCGGCCGCAGGGCAGCCAGCACCCCGAATCCAACCCCTATTCCCGCTTTCGACGATCGGCCAGCAGATTTACGCCGTTGTGGCGAGCAAGACCGGGGCCCCGATCTCACGCGGTGTTCGGAAGAGGCACAGGGCGTGGTTACACCGACAGAGGCAATCCAGCGCTTGCACCAGTTTGTTGTGAAGGCGTGGGCGGATTCGACTCTGCAGGAACGTCAGAATTTGTGGCGGCGCTTTCACAGGTGGGCGGCGGACAATGGCCTGCCTACGGACCCGAACACAGCCACGCTTTTTGTTATGGCTACGCAGGTGGAGCCCCAGGGTATGCTGGGGTATGCCCGGAATTTGTCGGCGGTTTTCGGCCATTTTGGGGAGAATGCGCGCCCATTGCATTCGCTTATGACGGTTCTACGGTTCGGGGGGCAGTATCCCGTTGGAACAGGCGATCCCGGTCCCGAGGGACGTACTGATGGAGTGGGCGTTCCGGCAGGCGCCAGGGGTGCGTGCGGCTGTATTGATTGCGTGGAAAACGGCGGCGCGATGGGGGGAGGTCCATACCCTGTCCCGGGCGTCGTTTCCCCTGTTGACGGACGCGGGCATAGTGGTGGATTGGAATACCCTGCCGAAGGGCCGTCGAAGGAATCCCTTTTGTCGGAGCAAGGTGGTAGAGATTCGGGGGCCATTGACACGGGAAATTTCGGTTTTGCTGCGGGGCATGGGCAATTTTCGCCAGTTGTGCACGGTGACGACGGACCAGCTGGACGAGCTTTTGAAAGCCGACGAGAAGATGCGCCGGTATTCGGCGCACAGCGTGAAGCGGGGCGCGGTCGACCACCTGATGGCGGCAAAGGCCGGGGGGGCCCCGTTCCCCGCGCACTTGATCTCCCGTCTGGCGAAGCACGCCAACGAAGTGGACCCGACGGTGTCAGACATGACCATCCGGTACACGACGGATTCGGTAGCTCTGGCGCGCGTGCTGCAGACCGGCGAGGTGACGATGTTCCTCTGACGAAGGGGGTTCGCGCGGTGCGACTTCGCCTCGCAGACGACCAAGCCAGTCCTGAGCGCTTCGTGCAGCAACACCAGCGGCACTCGATACTTCGGAGGGGGAAAAGGACCCGGTTGCCGAAGAATGACGCGGAGAAGTCGGCGCCATTGCATGTCGACTCGGTGCCCCCGATCAATGTCGACGTGCTGCGGAAGCGGATGAACCCGCAAACGCGGAAACGATTTGACGAAACCTGGTCGCGGACGTTTTTTCCTCATGCGCATGGCAGAACGAAGTCTTCTCCCCCACGTCCCTCTAGATTTGCTTCAGCACATGCAAGGGAATTGCAGGCGCACGGGATTGCTCAGCGCGGTCGTGGGCCTAACGGCCTCCTCAATGTCCCGTTCACCGTTGTGGAGGAGAAAGAAGGGGCGCTTCGTCAGCGCTTTATTCTCTGGACGTACGACGCCAACGCTGTGGTCGAGACGGACGGTTACCAGGCACATGTCCCGCTTCAGCATGTCTCTCAGTACCTCGAGGCGGTCAGCGAGGAGTGTGGCTCGACGCGAGACTTCCGGTGTGGGTTCTACGGCATCGAGATTCCGATCGCCTCTCGCGGACTCTTCGCATTCCAAGATGATGCAGGAGAGTGGTGGGAGTTGACGAGGCTGCCGATGGGACATTCCTGTGCGCCGGAGCTGATGCACACGGTGGCGTCGACGGCGGCGGGGCACCCGGAATACGTCGACGGCCAGTACGCGGTGTCCTCGGACGTGGTAGTTCACGTGTGGGTGGACAACATCCGGTACGCAGGGCCGCACGATCTAGTGCTGGCGGTGACGTCGCGGTTGGACGAGCTCGCTTCGGAAGCTGGCATGACGTGGAAGGCCGCCGACACGCAGACGGCTGCGCAACGCTACGAGTTCATCGGCGTTGAGTGGAATCACGCCGACGGAACAGTGGGCGTATCGCGCAAAATGCGGTCGCGGTTGCAACGTGCAGAGGACGCCATCGAAGGGGGTTCAATGACGGCCTCGGATGTGGAGTCCCTTGCTGGCCGTCTCCTTCACGCCTCGGCCATCACCGGCGTATTTGTGGGCGAGTTTTACTTCGTCTTGAAGTTCTTTCGCAGGGTGACGAACGCGTTGAACCGGGGCGAGAAGGCCGTAGATGAGAAGGTCGTCCTCTCCGGCGGCATACGGCGGTCGCTCCCCGTTTGCGGAGGAAAATTTTCCCACCCGCCCTCCCTGCAACTCTGTTTATCATTTTCTGCCTTCGACGGCCGTGCGGCCATGGATACCCTCGTGCGAGGGTGCACTTTCTTGCTGGATACCAGCTTCCGTTGCTTCGGCGGCGAGATCCGTGGGGCATGGGTTCCCACCCTCCGTCCCCCGTGACCTCCGGGGCTAGCCCGTTCGCTCACTTTCTGCGGCTAGCTCGGGGGTAACCCCATCGTATGTGACCTCTCGTGTTTTCTCCGTTCATTGCTTGCGTCTCAGGAGTGCGTGAACGACGGAGAATTCCACACACACAACACACACACACACACACACACACACACACACACACACACACACACACACACACACACACACACACACACACACACACACACACACACACACACACACACAACACACACACACACACACACACACCACACACACACACACACACACACACACACACACACACACACACACACACACACACACACACACACACACACACACACACACACACACACACACACACACACACACACACACACACACACACACACACACACACACACACACACACACACACACACACACACACACACACACACACACACACACACACACACACACACACACACACACACACACACACACACACACACACACACACACACACACACACACACACACACACACACACACACACACACACACACCCTGGGGAAAGTGACTGGCCCTCCCCAGGGGTCTCTGGGGGACCGACTACCCTCTGCCAGTATCCCACCATCAACCAAGGGTCCCTCTTCCGACCCGAGCAACGTATTCCCTACGCGAACCCGGGTCTCGGCCAAGAATCCCTCCTCCGACCCGGGTCGCGTATTCTCTTCGCGACGATCCGCAGGCAAGTTTACCCGCAAACATGAAAGCCAGCTCTTCGCCCTGTCACGGATCCACGCCCGCGGCCGCAGGGCAGCCAGCACCCCGAATCCAACCCCTATTCCCGCTTTCGACGATCGGCCAGCAGATTTACGCCGTTGTGGCGAGCAAGACCGGGGCCCCGATCTCACGCGGTGTACGGAAGAGGCACAGGGAGCGCGTGGTTACACCGACAGAGGCAATCCAGCGCTTGCACCAGTTTGTTGTGAAGGCGTGGGCGGATTCGACTCTGCAGGAACGTCAGAATTTGTGGCGGCGCTTTCACAGGTGGGCGGCGGACAATGGCCTGCCTACGGACCCGAACACAGCCACGCTTTTTGTTATGGCTACGCAGGTGGAGCCCCAGGGTATGCTGGGGTATGCCCGGAATTTGTCGGCGGTTTTCGGCCATTTTGGGGAGAATGCGCGCCCATTGCATTCGCTTATGACGGTTCTACGGGGTTCGGGGGGCAGTATCCCGTTGGAACAGGCGATCCCGGTCCCGAGGGACGTACTGATGGAGTGGGCGTTCCGGCAGGGGCCAGGGGTGCGTGCGGCTGTATTGATTGCGTGGAAAACGGCGGCGCGATGGGGGGAGGTCCATACCCTGTCCCGGGCGTCGTTTCCCCTGTTGACGGACGCGGGCATAGTGGTGGATTGGAATACCCTGCCGAAGGGCCGTCGAAGGAATCCCTTTTGTCGGAGCAAGGTGGTAGAGATTCGGGGGCCATTGACACGGGAAATTTCGGTTTTGCTGCGGGGCATGGGCAATTTTCGCCAGTTGTGCACGGTGACGACGGACCAGCTGGACGAGCTTTTGAAAGCCGACGAGAAGATGCGCCGGTATTCGGCGCACAGCGTGAAGCGGGGCGCGGTCGACCACCTGATGGCGGCAAAGGCCGGGGGGGCCCCGTTCCCCGCGCACTTGATCTCCCGTCTGGCGAAGCACGCCAACGAAGTGGACCCGACGGTGTCAGACATGACCATCCGGTACACGACGGATTCGGTAGCTCTGGCGCGCGTGCTGCAGACCGGCGAGGTGACGATGTTCCTCTGACGAAGGGGGTTCGCGCGGTGCGACTTCGCCTCGCAGACGACCAAGCCAGTCCTGAGCGCTTCGTGCAGCAACACCAGCGGTACTCGATACTTCGGAGGGGGAAAAGGACCCGGTTGCCGAAGAATGACGCGGAGAAGTCGGCGCCATTGCATGTCGACTCGGTGCCCCCGATCAATGTCGACGTGCTGCGGAAGCGGATGAACCCGCAAACGCGGAAACGATTTGACGAAACCTGGTCGCGGACGTTTTTTCCTCATGCGCATGGCAGAACGAAGTCTTCTCCCCCACGTCCCTCTAGATTTGCTTCAGCACATGCAAGGGAATTGCAGGCGCACGGGATTGCTCAGCGCGGTCGTGGGCCTAACGGCCTCCTCAATGTCCCGTTCACCGTTGTGGAGGAGAAAGAAGGGGCGCTTCGTCAGCGCTTTATTCTCTGGACGTACGACGCCAACGCTGTGGTCGAGACGGACGGTTACCAGGCACATGTCCCGCTTCAGCATGTCTCTCAGTACCTCGAGGCGGTCAGCGAGGAGTGTGGCTCGACGCGAGACTTCCGGTGTGGGTTCTACGGCATCGAGATTCCGATCGCCTCTCGCGGACTCTTCGCATTCCAAGATGATGCAGGAGAGTGGTGGGAGTTGACGAGGCTGCCGATGGGACATTCCTGTGCGCCGGAGCTGATGCACACGGTGGCGTCGACGGCGGCGGGGCACCCGGAATACGTCGACGGCCAGTACGCGGTGTCCTCGGACGTGGTAGTTCACGTGTGGGTGGACAACATCCGGTACGCAGGGCCGCACGATCTAGTGCTGGCGGTGACGTCGCGGTTGGACGAGCTCGCTTCGGAAGCTGGCATGACGTGGAAGGCCGCCGACACGCAGACGGCTGCGCAACGCTACGAGTTCATCGGCGTTGAGTGGAATCACGCCGACGGAACAGTGGGCGTATCGCGCAAAATGCGGTCGCGGTTGCAACGTGCAGAGGACGCCATCGAAGGGGGTTCAATGACGGCCTCGGATGTGGAGTCCCTTGCTGGCCGTCTCCTTCACGCCTCGGCCATCACCGGCGTATTTGTGGGCGAGTTTTACTTCGTCTTGAAGTTCTTTCGCAGGGTGACGAACGCGTTGAACCGGGGCGAGAAGGCCGTAGATGAGAAGGTCGTCCTCTCCGGCGGCATACGGCGGTCGCTCCCCGTTTGCGGAGGAAAATTTTCCCACCCGCCCTCCCTGCAACTCTGTTTATCATTTTCTGCCTTCGACGGCCGTGCGGCCATGGATACCCTCGTGCGAGGGTGCACTTTCTTGCTGGATACCAGCTTCCGTTGCTTCGGCGGCGAGATCCGTGGGGCATGGGTTCCCACCCTCCGTCCCCCGTGACCTCCGGGGCTAGCCCGTTCGCTCACTTTCTGCGGCTAGCTCGGGGGGTAACCCCATCGTATGTGACCTCTCGTGTTTTCTCCGTTCATTGCTTGCGTCTCAGGAGTGCGTGAACGACGGAGAATTCCACACACACACACACACACACACACACACACACACACACACACACACACACACACACACACACACACACACACACACACACACACACACACACACACACACACACACACACACACACACACACACACACACACACACACACACACACACACACACACACACACACACACACACACACACACACACACACACACACACACACACACACACACACACACACACACACACACACACACACACACACACACACACACACACTCCGCTTCAGGGGTTACCCGAAATTGAATTCCAACACACACACACACTCTCTCTCTCCGCATGTGATAAGCTAGGTTCGTCACGGCAGCCGTCCCAGGGAAGGGAAATTAAACTCCCTCAATTTCTTGCAGATCTACGACAACATCACGGACTTGTCGTTGTTTGCGCCGTTCAAGAACCTGAAGGTCCTCCGTATCGATCAGGCTGGCAGCCCCGTGGCGCGCCTGCGGAGTCTGTCCGGTCTGCCTGCGCTGCCCCAGCTGAGAGAGCTTCAAGTAGCTGATCACCTGCTCAGCGAGCTGCCGGCCGACTTCGCCGCCCGGTTTCCGAACCTCGCCGCACTGCTCATCACCAACAACAAGTTCGACTCCATCGACTTGCTCAAGCCGCTCTTCGACTGCAAGAGCCTGCACACGCTCGAGGTCGACGACAACTCGCTGGTCTCGAAGTGCAAGAAGGAGGGTGTCGCCTACCGGGACGTCCTCTTCGGAGAAATAGCGTCCCTCAAGGTCATCGACGGCAAGGTGTGTGCCATCTATCTTTGGGTTTCCTCCACCAGGGTCGCTGCCGAAGCAGCCGCATCACGTCCTTCCCCCTAACTGGCTGGGGAGGCGGCGTCACCCCAACCTGTCATTTAGCTAAGTTCCTTATGACTGCTGCCCCTTCGGCGGTGACACGACGGGAGCACCGCTGAGTTTCGCCGGGTCACGATACTCTATAATCCGTTACCCAGCATCTTCAGTCGCGCTACGGATGATCAGGCGGTGGGGTGGTGTCTCCCGTCGCGTCTCGCCTGGCTCGCTTATGGGGAGGTGACGCCACTCACCTGACGTGACCCAGCAGGGGCGACGCCAAATCACGATGCTACCCCAGCGCCGCATAGACTAGTGGCATATATGAGCGTGTGGACTAGTCGCGTTGTGATGTGTTGGCAACGAGCTAAATCTCCCTTCGTCGACCAGAATCGGCCGTGCATGATCCAGAATTCGCCTTTGTGGTCCATAATACACCTCCCCGGCCCTTATTGCAACCTTTGCGGCTCAGATCCCTGTCTTCCGGGTCCAGAAACCACCCTCGTGTGGGCCTGGTGTGGGCGTGCTCTGTCGTTCTTGCGGGCGCTGGCCGCGCACCTCAACGCGATTGCCGCCCTCAAACGCAGAGGAAGTGGGTACAAACCGCTAATGGACTCCCGCTACCCGCACCCCACCCGAACAGGACAAAGATGGCAACGATGTTGCGGAGAGTGAAAGCGAAGGCGAGGATGAAGGCGAAGTCGAAGACGATGAAGAGGTCAAAAAAGACGCCGCCAGCGACAATGAAAACAACGAAGAGGCCGACAACGACGACGACGATGACGACGACGAGAACGAAGAAGACGAAGAGCATGACGAGGAAGAGACCGAAGAACCGACGAGCCCTACGTCTCCCGCCGCCGACGACGCTTCCTCCGCCAAACGCAAGCGCGACGCGGACGATTCACCGGGCGAGAAAAAGCCGAAAACGGGGGAGTGAAAAAGTGGCGCGCACATAATACCGGCCGCCACCACCAACCCCCGTCTGGTCCTGGCCCCTTCGCCCGCTCTTCTGGCGCTTCGATAGGGGTGGCGAAAGCGTGACACTGTGCGAAGAGATGACCGCCGAATGCCGGCGATGCAGGCGAGACGAGCTCACCCGCCACAGTACTTGCAGCATAGCGATGCCATCCAGCTTGGACCCACTGAGGCACCACTGCACCACTGACCACTGCGGCACCACTGCACCACTGCGGCACGCTTTTTGTACTCTGGTGTTCTGCAGCAAGAGGCAACCCGCGCTCTGCGCGGCGTCCTTTCTTGCCTCGACACAAACTGAGACCAACAGAAGAAGTCCATTTCGCGGATAAGTCACCCCCCGGAGAGACTCGACCACCCCACGAAGGCTTTGGTCGGATTTAGCTGACATAAAACTCCAGATTTCTTCTCTTGCTTCTCCACTTGTCGTGGAATGTGCAATATTTGAAGATTCCATCCTTGGACAGCGTGATTACCGTGGGCCTGGACCCTATCTGGACCCTAGCGCTAACCCGGGGCCGGGGACCATGGATTTACAGGTATCCTTGCCCCCTGGTGTTTCCAAAGCGAAGTTTTGTTGAACGCTTATGCCCGCCACGAAACCCAGTTTTACCTGTGTTTCGTGTGGGCTACAGCACATTTACCTCCTTTGAGATTGGAATACTGTTGCGATAGTGGGGTGTCATCGGCATGCCGATGAGCACCACACTTTGATATTTCGCAACTGGCAGTCTCCTCAAGCATTTCCTACAAAGCGGGTGCTTATTATATACAGTGGCTTATATATGGGTCTGGTGCTTGGACCAAGTCCGAGCAACCACCAAAAAAAAGAAAAAAAAAAGCACAGAATGATGCCCTGGCTGAGGGGCCCAGTAGTAGTGCTGCAGCACAGCAGTCACACTAGCAGTACACAGCACCTTTGGATCATCGTACAGCCTCAATTTTGGAACCTGCGACTGACCCAATAGCTTGAAAAAATTTTCCCGCGCCTGCGACGCTGGTATTGCTGGCTTGTGTATTGTTTCATGACGTATTGCCAAGAAAGCGAAGACCGCCGCTGTCCGCCCTGCTGTTGCAGATTACTGCCAAGTGTTGTTGAATGATCCCGGCACACTGCTACAGTACCCCGACACTCGCCTTCTTCGTATGGCTCTTTTGCTTCCGAAGGACAGTCTGTGATGGACAGTAGTGGCAACCACAAAGAGGTGCACCCTGTCGGATACATAAACGTGCAGTTGTGCCGCAACTGGGATTTTTAGCAACTCCGAGCAACTTATGGACAGTTACGTGGGAGGAATTTTTATGTATGAGGCCCTGGGGTGCTTATACAAAAAAAAGGGTCGGACGCACCAAAAAGAACGAACGCGAATCAAAAGAAAGAAGAAAGCACAATGAAGAAGGGGCGAAAGGGGGTGGACGAATCAGTTTTACGCTACCACACGGTGGGCGTCCGGCCTCTGAAGCTGGAGTTAAAGAGAGGGTGTGTCCGAGTCACACCCGAAAAGCGGGCGTGTGCTACAACCAAAACGCGTGAGAATCCACACCAAGAAGCGGGTGTGACATCCGCTTTCTTAGCGTTATTCATGTATCGCGCAGGCCAAAAAGACGAAACGTAGCGTGTTTTGGTGGTTGATCAGACCTCCTTACCTGAAAACGACACAAAAGGGGTAAACGCGAGTGGGAAACCGATCAACCGGCACGCACAAACAAAACGAAGCGCTTTTCTTTTTTAAATCCAGCTCCCGAGGCCGGAGTCCGCTGTGCACCACCCCCTATCCACGCGCACACACCCACGCCCCACCCGACTTGCTTTCGAGACCCCCCCGGTGTTCCTCCGAACAACGGGCGTGTCCAGGACACGACGACATTTTCCTCCCCTTCTTTTGTCCTCTTTCTTCACATAAGCGTGAACGGACGCGAGGTCGTGCGGGTCTACCCCTACACGGCAAGACACAGCAGCACACGGTCAAGTCAAGCGTGAACGGACGCGAGGTCGTGCGGGTCTACCCTACACGGCAAGACACACCAGCACACGGTCAAGTCAAGCGTGAACGGACGCGAGGTCGTGCCCTACACGGCAAGACACAGCAGCACGGTCAAGTCAAGCGTGAACGGACGCGAGGTCGTGCGGGTCTACCCCTACACGGCAAGACACAGCAGCACACGGTCAAGTCAAGCGTGAACGGACGCGAGGTCGTGCGGGTCTACCCCTACACGGCAAGACACAGCAGCACACGGTCAAGTCAAGCGTGAGCGGACGCGAGGTCGTGCGGGTCTACCCCTACACGGCAAGACACACCAGCACACGGTCAAGTCAAGCGTGAACGGACGCGAGGTCGTGCGGGTCTACCCCTACACGGCAAGACACACCAGCACACGGTCAAGCGTGAACGGATGTAGGTCCAATTTTCCCAATTCTCATAAATTGGGGGAGAAGTGCACTTCAGAATGTGCATTACAAGTGCGTCGTGCTGCGACTCTTGTCTTCAACTGACTGAGCGACTATCGCCGGAAACACAGGAAGAACAAACAAATGAACAGGCAAAACCAAAAAAGTCGGCAGACAACGGACTGGCGCTGATTCATTGTCGGAACCACGAAACCAAGCAACCTGGTATTTTGAACCATTCAAAACCACGCTGTCACAGGCAACTGCGACGCGATTATCGCCGAACAACACAAAAAGAACAAACAATAAAAGGGCAAACAAAGATCGAACGGCCTCGTCGGAACCGCAAGTATCGACGGCACCACATGCTCGGCCAACCTCGATAGAAAGGCTGGTGTGACGGGGGGGCAACACACGTTGCAAGAATGCCTCGCTCCCAGGACAGCGTGCCTCGAGGCGGCGTCCCTTCTTACAAGGCACCCCCCGGCCTGGCGCCCGCCGGAGACGCAGCCGCGGCCGGCGTTCAGTCGGAAGGGGCCATCGTCAAGCCCGGGGGTCTGCGCCGCTCGGGCGACCTGGCGCACAAGGGGCGGGTCCTCTTCGAAAACGTCGCAGAACCCGCCGCCGGCGGCGGCGTCCGCAGCTCGAAGCTGTTCGGTATGTGCGGGCGGTTTGTGTGCACTTAACTATGAGCTAAGTCGTGTTGCTCACTCATGGCTGCCACAAAAACCCAAGGGATAACACCCTCCGCAATTGGCACCCCACCCAAACACCCAGCTTTTGTGCTCCATGCAGACGGAAACTGAGTGTTCCGACGAAATATACACAAGTTTGCAGCACCTTCGGCGCGTTTAAGCGCCGAAGGCGCTACGTTTCTGAGCGAACTCGCCATATCCACTCGCCAAAATCGAGTGGCAGCATGCTGAGGATGTGCATGCTAAGCCATGTGGTTCATGTACTCAAAAGAACTCAATGCTGAGGAGGCCCTACCGTAGGTAAGGTATGTGGATAATGGCCGAAACCACAAGGTACACACCGATTCTCTTACCTCGTGCGGCCTCCACTCTTAGGAACACGCAGACCACAAGTAATATCTTCCCACATTGCCGAAAGTCGCCCGGAGACTCTAAATCCCCGGAGTTTCGAGCGAGCGTTCAACGCTACAACCGTGCATTTCTCACCGACTTCTTGGGGACAAGAGAAACGAGTCTAAACGCTCCCATACACACACACACACACACACACACACACACACACACACACACACACACACACACACACACACACACACACACACACACCACACACACACACACACACACACACACACACACACACACACACACACACACACACACACACACACACACACACACACACACACACACACACACACACACACACACACACACACACACACACACACACACACACACACACACACACACACACACACACACACACACACACACACACACACACACACACACACACACACACACACACACACACACACACACACACACACACACACACACACACACACACACACACACACACACACACACACACACACGCACACACGCAGGGAAAAACGTGGAAGGCCTGCAGAACCTGTTTTCGAAGGAGGCGGATGAGGCCAGTAAGCGGGCGCTTGAGTGGACGCCGGACATGGGGTTGCCGGGGATGGACTTCGACATCGATTCCGTCGAGCGTGACTCCGAGCGGGGAACGAAGGTGCTGGAGATGCTGCAGGCGTTGGACCGGACGGCGGAAGAGCTGATGGCGCAGAAGGTGTCGAACGAAGAGCTGATGGGGTTCCTGGAGATGGGGGAAAAGCGTGTCGTCGACCTCGCGATCAAGGTCAAGCTGCTGGAGGATCAAAACGACAAGCTCGCCCACCGCGAGTCGGCGCAGGCCCACGAGATCGAATCGCTGCGGGCGTCCCTAGCGGACACCGCTTCCGACAGAGACAGGCTTTCGGCCGAAAAAGACATAGTGGTCGCCAGCCTCGGGGCTCTCGACGCAGATATCCGCGAGCTGCGGATCGTCAACGACACGCTGCTGACCGAGAAGGAACGCGAGGTGGAGGCAAACCACGACCTCCGACGCACCATCGAAGCGAAGGACGACAGCTCACGAAGGGAGAAAGAGAAGCTGCTCGCAGACCAGCGGGTGTGTGTTTTTGTGTGTGTGTGTGTGGTGTGTGTGTGTGTTGTGTGTGTGTGTGTGTGTGTGTGTGTGTGTGTGTGTGTGTGTGTGTGTGTGTGTGTGTGTGTGTGTGTGTGTGTGTGTGTGTGTGTGTGTGTGTGTGTGTGTGTGTGTGTGTGTGTGTTGTGTGTGTGTGTGTGTGTGTGTGTGTGTGTGTTGTGGACGCGTTTTTTATGTGGCGCCTTCCTGTGCGAGAGGCGTCCAGGCTTCCCTCTGTTTCAAGTACCCTGGGGTCCGTGTTCAACTGGGGGTGGTGCTCTGTGCAGCACTTCACGATCCCTTCGTTGTCTGCTTCACTATGTGTGTGTGTGTGGGTGTATGTGTGTGTTTCAGTTCAGGCTTTAGGTCGGTAGCGGCTGAATCGAAGTATAGCCCGCTTGTCACTGTCACCAGTCGGCTTTGACTTTCCGACACGCTGCTTTTGGGTCCTGTGGCTCCTCTCCGAAGGGTGGGTGGGGCGGGATCCTTCGGGGGACGGATAGAGCATGGGAGGCTGTCAGGTTCTCCATCCGGCACTCGGCTCAAGGCTTCTGTTTTCATCTTGTGGTGTTAGCTGCACGGGGTTCCCGGCCCCGTGCAAC
The DNA here is from genome assembly GCA_030068145.1 of Diplonema papillatum. Lineage (NCBI taxonomy): Eukaryota > Euglenozoa > Diplonemea > Diplonemida > Diplonemidae > Diplonema > Diplonema papillatum. The sequence goes on along the minus strand of JAPJBO010000223.1, from coordinate 90,021 downwards.
CGCTGTGTGTCTTTACACAGCTGGCACATCTCTTGGCAAGCTCTCTCTGCGCAATGAGCTTGACCTTACTAGCTGTTCTAACAAACCCCCGGCGCAAGCACCCGTCCTGGTCTGCAGGCGCCACCTGGATCACAGTTTTGAGTCCCGTTCCGAGACTCGCTCGTACGGGGAAGTGGCGCGAATCACTTGTCTCTAATCATTCTGTAATGCTGACGACTGCTATCCCTGTGTTTGTCGTGATCCGTTCGGTTCTTCGCAATTCGGTGGGGGCCTGCGTGTCAGTTTTTGCTTTACCCCTTCGACCTCGCTTTTGGCGACTGGACATGAGGAATCCCCTGCGAGCCCGTGTGACGCCTGAGCTCTCTCGGTTTGACTTTCTCGGCGCCGCCCCAGTTCATGGAGTCGCCAGCGTTCGGCTTCTGGGTGCGGGCTCCGTTCGTTGTGTCGCTCGCTCGTCTCCCTCGTTGCTCGCCTTATCGGCTGCTCGTGCCAGTGATGCCGCCTGTTCATCAGGAACCGATGTGGCTAAACCTCACCGATTCTTCCGGTCCCTCAGGAGGGGTAACGGAATGACTCGTCATCGACATAGCTCGGCGATTCCGCCTGTTCATCGGGAATCGATGTGGCTAGACCTCGCCGATTCTTTCGGTCCCTCAGTTGGTATAACTGAAGAACTCTTCGTCGGCAGGTGTGAGTGAGCTCGGTGATTCCGCCTGTTCATCGGGAATCGATGTGGCTAGACCTCGCCGATCCTTCCGGTCCCTCAGTAGGTATAACTGAAGAACTCTTCGTCGGCAGGTGTGAGCTCGGTGATTCCGCCTGTTCATCGGGAATCGATGTGGCTAGACCTCACCGATTCTTTCGGTCCCTCAGTAGGTATGTGAACTCGGTGATTCCGCCTGTTCATCGGGAATCGATGTGGCTAGACCTCGCCGATTCTTTCGGTCCCTCAGTAGGTATAACTGAAGAACTCTTTGTCGGCAGGTGTGAACTCGGTGATTCCGCCTGTTCATCGGGAATCGATGTGGCTAGACCTCACCGATTCTTTCGGTCCCTCAGTAGGTATAACTGAAGAACTCTTCGTCGGCAGGTGTGAACTCGGTGATTCCGCCTGCTCATCGCCAATCGGTGTCACCAGGAATCGATGCAGCTAAACCTCACCGACTCTTCCGGTCCCTCAGTAGGTGTACCTGATTGATTAGTTATGCTCATCAGGATGACATTCTCGGCAGCTTGCGAGATCTGCGCCCTGCACGATGTTCCCGGAACGACCGTTCCTCCAAGCGGTGTTAGCACCGTCGTTGGCGTGTCAAACCCGACGTGCCGCTACTTTTGTAAAATGGGCGCCCCTGGCGCTCGATGAGGCTGCTGGCCAATCTCGACAGAGAGGTGCTCGGCAATCAGCCTCAAGCTCCAGTTCACCCAGGGTCCTCTAACTGCGTGCCCGCTGCCCCCCAGCAGACAATCGTCTCTGCAGCGCTGCCAGCTGCATGTTGAATGGAAGCTTCATCCCGTCCTCCTTCTGCGCCATCGATCGGTTTTTGTTCTCGACAAATTGCATTTGCTGGACGAGATGTGTTTTCGCCCTTTCGCCAACCCTTACGAAAAGGGTTTGGCAAATTTGTTGGGAATTTGTTGGGTGTCTGTATTGGGAACCTCTCTCCTGGTATCTCTCCCGGAGTCAACTGAGTAAGATAGGAAGAACTAGGATGAGGCGGACCTGAGTGTGATACGGTCAGAATCGCTCCTCAACAGTAGGCTTCGTGTCTATACTGAAGGAGAAACCTGGCTGCATAAGGGCCTGCCGGCAACACTAAAATTTGCACTTACCGTGTGCGGGTTTAATACGTGTTTAGTACGAAACGGTTTTATTGCGAAACGTGTTAATTAAGAAACACCCCTGACCTGAAGCTATGAAACATTAACACGTTTCGTATTAAAAACTGCACTTCCATAGGGGTTTTTGAGGGGTTTTGTACTTGGAGTAAACTGGGGCACAGTAAAAAAGGGACGCAGGAAAATTGATAGAAAAATTGAACCCGTCAAAGAAATATGCACCGTTTTCTTCGCCCGTGTCAGCCCTTCACCCCATGCGAAGCAGATTCGACAGTTACCCAAAATGCGAGAAAGCCTTTGCACATTTCTTTTTGGATATCCGGGTCTATTTTTCGCGGATCTCTTCATCGGAGCTGATCACGATTAAAGAATCGCCGAAAAAGGTCTGCTGCGTGGACCAGCAAAAAAATGTCACCACTCGAGGGATTGATTCCCGTCCTTCTCGATGCACACCCGGTGGTTTCCGCGCCGGGGCCCTGTCTCTTACGAGGACCCACAAACCACGCACATGTTTTGTAATCCCCGGGTCTAATTTTCACGGATCTCTTCATCGGAGCTGATTGCGAGCGTAAATTCGTCGAAAACGATCTGCTACGTGGACCAGCGGGAAAATGCCACCGTTCAGGGGATCGATTCCCGCCCTTTCTCAACACACACCTGGTGGTTTCCACGCCCGGTGCCCAGCATAACATAAAGACCCGCGAACCACGCACGTACTTTCTGAGCCCAAGGTCTAATTTTCGCGGTTCTCTTCATCGGAGCTGATCGCGAGCAAAAAGTCGTTGAAAAAGGTCTGCTCCGTGGACAGCGAAAAAAATGGCACCACCCAGGGGATCGATTCCCGTCCTTCCCGTCACAAACCTGGTGGTTTCCATGTCCGGTGCCCTGCATCTTGTAAAGACCCGCGAACCACGCACATACTTCTTGGTCCCCGGGTCCATTCTTCACGGTTCTCTTCATCGGAGCTTATCGCGAGCTAAAAATCGTCAAAAAAAAGTCTGCTGCACGCACGAGCAAAATTTTCACCAGAAACCCAGCTCCCGCTGGCTCTTCCCAGCTCCCAAAGAGCCATAAGAACCAGCTCCCAAGAGCTGGGAGCCACCGCCAACACTGCCTGGGGGCTGTCTTCAACGAAACCTTGGTCGGCTTCATCTCGACTCCTGTTGGATCGGAAACTTTCTCTTCCAGTAAATTTGCGTCACTCAACCCGGTCACCACGAAACTCGCCCGGAATTTTGAGATGGCTTTTTATTGTGCCCTGCTGGCTCTTTCCAGCTCCCGAGCTGGCTCCAGCTCCGAGAGCCACCGCCAACACTTCCCCAGGCCACCGGTTGCGGACAACTTTCTCGCCGAACTCCTTCGTAACTTCAACGAATGTCTCGTACTGAGTGAATGCGCAGATTGCATCAACGTTCTGACTTCGCTGATTTTGACCAAGAGCTTGAAGAACTGGCAACCGATGAATGCGTTGCTGTGGATCCCAGAGCCCGCCCCCGCCTGTCGTCTTCATGCACAAGTGCCAGAACGCTCTTGTCGCTAATACTCTGACCGCGATACGCTTTTCCTGCTCAAAGGCTCGATAAAAACCGAAGATTTTCGGGAACAAAAATGGGGGATCATCATGGGGTTTCAACAGTTTCCAAATTTCACTAAGTACGTCAGACCCCATGTTTTTAGTACGAAACGTGTTAATTAAGAAACACTTTGGCCAAAAAAGTAGCTAATAAACATTTACACGTTTCGTATTAAACCCGCATACGGTATGTCCCTATGTCCAATTGCTATAGACACGGACACCGTCACCACTTCGGCCTTCGGTGCTCTCCGTTGAATATTCGCTACTACAACCAAGATCTGCACGCTCACGCCAGCGACTCCGCGGCGTGAACCACACCTGGCTTGGTCCCAAGAAAGTCGCGACAGACAGCGTATCCACAAACTAATGGTAACCACCAAGTCCGAAAAAGTGCGAAAAAGTGACCCAAAATGACTCGTGAACCAGTTTTTGGGGACCCAGTTTCAAACAGAGTATCGATCGGATAAAGTGATCTTTGCACCGCAACATTCAAACCGATTCAACTCGATCAATGATAACAGCAAGCCAATCATCATCGAATCGAGCCCACCAGTACGCTGCCAACTATGGGTGGGCGCTTGAGCATCCATCTTCGGACTTACTCTAAAAAGAAAGAATAGCGCTTCACAGCTCTAGTCTCGTCGAGGGTTTTTTGTCACCACCTTTTCAATAAATGCTCCATCCCTCACACAGGTGCAGCACACGCAAGCCGAGCGGGAACGCCGTCTGCTGCACGAACGCATGGAAGACTGGCGCAAGAAGGCAGACGTCAATTCGGCGAAGAACAAACAGCTCGAGACGGCCGTCAAAGACAAGACCCGCGAAGCGGAAAAACTCTCGACCGAGTTCGCGAACTTGCAGCGCTCGTACAAAAATGAAAAGGTACTCTCCCCCGAAAATCAAAGCATCGCACACACGGTGGAATCCAGCCTCAGAAGCTAGGCTGAAGCTGGAGTGGAGGAACACCCGCTTCTCGAGTGCACGTTTTTCACACATTTCTGGGTTGCGCACGCGTTTTTTTTTTTTTTTTTGCGATAACCAGTAGCCACCTCCTTAGTGAGCATACTTGTTACAGCTAAAAAGGAACGTTGGCAGCGGTTTAACCTGAACGCGTACAGGTCAAATCGCACAAACTAAAAATTGGGCACCCCCACCTCAACTTCAGCTTCTGAGGCTGGACTTCACATGTGTGCGTGTGGACATCTTCTTCCGTCCGTCCGGATTCTGAACTCACATTCATACCCAATACGGATCCAGTATCCCTGCGCACAACACCGTTGTGCAAAACTCAGGAACTAAAACAGAGGATCCTAGTACCTCATGGGGCCATTCCCTATTTGTGCCCGTTTTCTCTTAGTTTCTGGACAATTCCAACTTCTCGATTTCTTCAACAAAGACTTGAAGCTAGCATCAAACTTGCATGCACGGCAGTGTTCTGCCTGGAGGTGACGGGTGTTCAGTGAGAGTCGCACCAGTTCCATTGCAAAAAACTTCAGCTACAGTCGCAATGCATTTACTTTGCTCCCCCGATAGTTTCTTGGGCGTCAGCTGCGTTGCGAAATTAAGCAAACCCGCAGGTGAAAATGGAAAGCGAGCTGTCGAACGGCAAGATGCACATTCAAGAGGAGTTGATCCGCCTGCATGCATGGGACAAGGAGCTGGCCGAGCTTGCAGAGAAGCTGAAGAAAAACGAAGCCAACCTCGACAAGGAGAAGAGCAACATCAAAAAGGCAATCTGTGGCTCCGTCCGCGAAATTCAAGACCAACGGGAAGCCGAGAATCGCCTGCTGACCGGTGTGTGTGTTTTGCTGCATCTTTTCCCGCTTAACTCTGTACACTTGCAAATTCGCGCGGGAGCTCATTGTCCACTTTGCCAGCTTTTCGTTGCTGTGCTTCACAACAGCCGCCCCCGCGGCGGCGGAACAAACGCGTTCCATCTGCTGTAACGTAGACACGGAGTGTGCAGTGCGTTGCTCAGTAGGCCTGGCAATCACACTAATGCAACAAATTGTGGGTGGTGGCCCCTCCGAACAGCCTCCCTGGCCCTGGCCCACGCCTGATGCCGCAACCCCGTAACCCGGGCGGCGGCGCTTTGACATGAGCCAGAAACCTCAAGGAGAGCAGCGCGAGAGGCATCATTCACGATTCAAAGGCCCACACACACTAATGCAACACATTTACAACGGAAGTTCGGACCCACTACAGCTGTACAAACTTGCCAATAGAAAACAACGGACGGGCGTAAGCGTTCAACGCAAAAAATCACCGACCCGTTTATTAGTTGTTTTCTTCTTTCCTACTTACTTTGATAGGTGTCACGGCAAGTTTTGACAGCCGCTGCTTAACAATTGCATGTTAATCCTGTGGTTCATGTACTTAAAAAGAACTCAACGCTTAACAAAATTTGACGTGGGCGGCTTTAGATTTACATCTGAATGACACCTCAACACAAAACAAGTTGTCGACAGCTAACAAGTAAAAGAATAACACAAAACGTCAGGGGACTTTAAAATACCGGTTTATCGGTTTGACAAACCGAATAAACCGGTTTGAGTTTTTGAGGGGAAAAAAAAAAATCTTATAGACCGATTTCAAAGTTTTACCACCTTCACTGTGTAGTAGTACTATAGTAGTAATGAACGTACCTGCCTGTAATAGCGTACAAATAAGCCCTCAAAAAACAGCTTAACCTAAAAAGGGGGAAAAACGGGGAGTGGGGGGGAGTGGGGGGCTCATCATGAAGCTGGTGTTTCTTTACGTCTCCGCCTTTTTGTCATTTCTTATTGCAACCTTTTGTTCTGAAAGAAAAATGTGCTTTTCTGACCAACACAGTGCTTCTTTTTGCTTCCTTCATGTGGATCATGGAAACCGAGAGTGCCTAGAGTGCGGAAAACTCCACACAGAGTGCAGAAAGTAGCCCGCTCGTGATGCAGCACCGCATGCAAGTGTGATACACCGACCTACATAACCAAACCGGTTTTTTGGCTCAAACCGGGTTTTTGGCTCGGACCCCAAACTTTTAAAGTCCCCTGAAAACGTCGTCGGGGGAAAAAAAAAAAAAAACTACGCACTTCTTTCCCCCCTGGCCGCCCCCTTGTCGAAACAAGCACCGGGTGGCCGAGTAGTTTTCAGAACCGACCTCTTCTTCTGGCCAGCATTGGCGTAATATTGTTTTGTTGAAGCACCTGCTTTGTTGAGGAAGCTGCCAGTTGCGGAAGACCTAAGATGTGGTACTCATCGGCATGCCGATGACTCCCCACTATCGCAACACAATATTCCAAGACCAAAGGAGGTAAATGTGCTGTAGCCCACACGAAACACAGGTAAATCTGTGTTTAGTGGACCCACTTCGTTGTTGCTTGGTTCGCTCCCCCTCTCCAACGTATCCCCTCGAGTATTTTTAGCTAGATTGTCACTGGTTGCACTGCGGCAAGCACTTCTAGCTCTAGAGGTAACCTCATCCTCATCGTTGACTCTCCCAAGTGGCGATATCGTGGACGCAATCCCACAATTACGAACCTCGGTCAACTTTTATTTTCCGGATTCGTACTTTTTTTGTACAAGCACCTGCTTTGTAGGAAATGCTTGAGGAGACTGCCAGTTGCAATAAATCAAAGGAGGTAAACGTGCTGCGGTAAAGCTGGGTTTAGTGGCGGGCGTAAGCGTTCAAGAAACATTTCTCTCCCTCAAACCTCCTTCGAAATGAGCAGAAGGCAGTCCCTCGAGTATTTTCCCATCTTTTTTGGGCTGTCTGAGGCGCCCTAGCTACGCTCTTGAGACCCTGCTTCGGAAGAATTGAATAACTTTCAACACGCGCACAGATCTAAAGCAGCAGTACGAAGAAGAACTGCAGTTGCAGTTCGAAGCGAAGCAAAACGAGCTTGATGAGCACTGGAGGCAAACGCAGTCTGCGGAGATCGATCAGTTGGACGAGCGAAGAAACGCGCTTGAGTCCGAGGTGGCGATGAAAGTGCAGAAGGCGAACGAGAACCGGCAGCGCCTTGAAAAGTACTCGCAGAACCTCGAGAAATACGCGCGCAGGCTCAAGAGCGAATATGACTCGTGGCAAGGGGAGAGAGCCCAGGTCCGCTTTTTTCTCTAGGCAAACCCCCGTTTTCACATTTCTTCTTTGATCGTTTGGCATGCTTTCAGGACCGACGATCGGTTCTGAAGATTGTGAATCGAGCAAGCGTTTACCCTTGTGCTCTACGCGAGATTTCTGTTCTCGCTAATGAACTTGTCTTAGGACACCTGCGTCAATGCGTAGCAGATGCGCTACCCCAGCCAAACTCCCTACCTGACTGGTGTCCCCAAACCAGGATTCGCGAGCTAGGAGTAGTTGACTAATGTCTTGAGGCACATGTTGCAGCAAAAAAGTAACGTTGGCAGTTAACTTGAAGCGTAGGACAAAAAGCATAAGCAAACAATGTGTTGTTGGTATAAAACGTATTGGTATAGTGGCAGCATACTACATGCAAGGCCCCTGTTACCCTCGCACGAGGGGCGTCCGTCACCAGCCTTGTTCCTCCCGCTTCACTGGCAAGGCCCGGGGGATTCGGGATTCTGGAATTTGCTGGGGCACGTCGTTGCCGAGCTTCCCGTTGCCTTGCACTTCCGGCTTCGCCATCTTTCGGATCCCAACAAGTGTACTTACCTCAATTTTCTTTTCCAGTAAATCACGATCGGGCTGTGCTGCGTCCTCAAGGACTGGCGCATCTCCCTTTCAGTGCGGCTTCGACTCATCGTCTTCGTGGTCGCTTCGCGTCCGTACGGAGGTCGAGTTGTTGGTCTTCCGGACCGTCCACTGGCTGCGTAGGTTGGGGGCGCAACACATATGCGCCACGGGAGTGAGCACAAAGTCGGGGATGTTCCTTCCGTTTGCGTATTGCACCATCGCTTTTGCAGTTTACTGAGGGAACTGGAGCAAGACGCATGGCTAGACGAGCACGACCACCTCGAATCGATACCAGAAGTCCTTCCGTTTGCGTATTGCACCATCGCTTCCACACGAATTGCGCTCGAACAAGTCGATCTCATTCACTGCCCGCCGAACTTGCAGGAGCTTTGTCCTTGGTAAATTGCTTGTACCTTCACCCTTGGACGTCGGGGGGGTAGGTGCTTCGTCTGCATCCTGGCAGGTATACAATCCGTTTTCCAGGTTCACGGAAGAGAAACGCCAACAAACACCATGGCATCGGCCGGTGTTTTGTCGATGGACGGACTGTGCTCGTGCCGCTTGCAGAATGAAGAGGACCTCACCTCAGTTTTGCCCTTCGCACTTCCCCGCAACTTCGCATCCCGGGCTTTCATTGCAAGCTGGTGCAGTCCGAGCACCGGTGTCTGATTTTGATGCCGCACCTCCCGTTGTCCCTACTCTTGTTCTCCAGGTCTTGCGCCTGAGGCTTGGGCGGCGCTTGGGGGGCAATGGGCGGCGGTTCCGCCCATTGCACACGCGTCGTCGGAGATGGAGTACAACAAATAGCTCGGAAGGCTGCGCCGACGATGCACTTGACAGACACCGAGGGTTCAGGAGGTGATGTTTACGTAGATGCTGGGATACCCCCAACATCCCGCGATACCACGATGGGTGCTAGTGGATGGCGGATTGCTTGTACACACCCACAAGCATGGTGCTACGTAGCACCTGCAAGCATCCCTGATACTACCTAGGAGGAGGGTGGTGCTGGGATATTCCCAGCATACCACGGCTTCGACTTGAGCGGCGACAAGTCGCTGCATCCACTCGATCTGGCCGAACAAGTGTGAGTACACGCTTAAGAAGCACGCATATTTCCTTCGGCAACTGTCCAAGAGGCAGTGCATTTGAACTTGCGGGGCTAGCTCAGATCAGCTGAGGGTGTCCCTGCAACTTGACACGTCGCTGCAGCGACGAGACCTTTGTCGCGATCGCTCATCACAGTGCACCTACGGGGTCAGATTTCTGCGAGGTGTTCAAGGGAAAACCACCCACGTCGTTGCGTCCTCAACGAGACCAAACCCCCAGGCGACACTCGCGCCTTCATTCCATCGAAAGCAACGGTGTGGAACAGAATGCCCTGCTTGCGTCGACAGAAACCAGCGGCACGGCATGTCAGCACGCAGTGTCGAACACTGATCGCAGTTGCTGGTACGCTGTCTTCGTATCACCGCCGCTGTTCATCTGACTTGGTCTTGCGAACATCGTCCTTTGCAATTTTTGTACAGCTGCGGCTGAGGCTCGCGTGGTTCGTTTTACTGTTAAAAAAAAGGGTGTTGGCCGTTGTATCCTTGGCCCCGGTAAAAAAAAACGCCCACAGCTTGGTGGAAAACTGCGCGCACGTAATTTTCATTCTTGCCGCGTTTGCTTTTTTGTTTCGCGCTCTTTTTGTTCTTTCTCGGTAGTCTCTTGGGTGGATTTCTTTGCGGGAGTCGGGCTTGGTGTCAGGACCCGCAGCGTCTCTGCCACCAGAGACTCCCTTGTCCCGGCAAACACAATGCCAGTACGGCCACCCCTTCTGGCATGCCCCATCCCTTCCACCCAGTATCCACGTCTTCAACGTCCTGCCACACGTGCACTTGACTTGGCGAGGCAGGATGTCGTAGGTCATCATGAAGTTGACGAGTGCTTCTGGGCTGGGTCGGCCAGAATCGGTCCGAACTCTACTTCCGGCTTGCACCGGCGCCTCTGCTGCTTCGAGCCGGTGTACAGCAGCCTACGTTGGGCTGTCCTGTTGGCCTGTGATGGAAACGGGTTGCGTGAAGAATCCTCGCGACCCTCTGTTTTTCAGACGGGCACGCATGCGACACCCTGCCACGTCTTTTTACAAAAACACCGCACCTATTCATTTTTGTTTAGGGGCGCGGGGGTTTTTTTTTTTTACATAAGCGCCAGCTTGAAAGGAAATGCTCGACGATGCTGCCCGACAAAGAACAGAAGGGATCCCAAGTGCTGTAACTACCGAACCACGTGTTGAACGGACGTGAGGTCATGCGGGTCTACCCCTACACGACAAATCACACAAACACAACAGGTCAAAGTCCTGAGTGAGAAAACAACACACGGTGGTGGAAGCGAAGAACAAATCAGATTGTGTTTGTATTGTATTTGCCCCTTACCTCTATATTTCCCCCCTTTCATTCGGAGTCGAAGCAGCTACGTCGAGTATTTTCCTTCTTTTTTCCATATCCTCCAACATTTCATGTTGGGTAAGAGGGGAATGTCCAAGACCCTGCCAGCAGCTGTGTGGGCAAGAAGGCGGCCGTCGACTCTATCAGCGCAGAGCCCGAAGCGCTGAAGCTGAAGAGTAGCTTGCCGGGCGATTGCAAAGTCAGCACCGAGCGAACACATTGCCACTCGGAGAGCGGATTACCACAAAAACACATTTTCTTCGGCCGTAGAAGATCGAATGTCAATGCTATTTCGACGAGAACTGACACTTCTGCAAGTTTATTACCCCGTTGCCAACCCCCCGAGGAGACTACCTTATCTTCACCCCTCGCAAGCGAGGAGTGACAAAACACGGTGTATTGACACGGCGTTTCCAGCGTTTTTTTCTGCGTGGCGAATCCTTTCTTCTGGGGGTGGGCGGCGAGAAAGTGTTTTACAGGACTCTCTTGGGTAGGGGTGCGATTCGACAATCTCCACATCGCCGTCAGGTGTACGCGGTGATCGACGAGGCGCAGCGCGAGCGGGAGGAAGCCGAGGAAAAGTTGAAAGTCGAAATTCAAGACCTGAAAGCGTGCGTGCAGCAGCTGTACTTGGAGGTTGGAGGCAAGAAGGCGGCCGTCGACTCGATCAGCGCGGAGCTCGAAGCGCTGAAGACGGAGAAGAGCAGCTTGATGGACAGCCAGCACGAGTCGGGCAAGCGCGAGATCAGCGCAGAGCGGCACATCGACGACCTTCTCGCGGAGAACGAGCGACTGATAGAAGACAACACCGTCCTCGAGAAGAACTTCAACGAGCTGCGATACGAGCACGACCAGCTGCTTGAGGAAATGACGTTCCTGCGAACCCGTGAAGACGAGGAGCGCGAGCTGCGGCGGAAGACCAACGAGGTCTTGCTGGCTACATACCGGGTCAACCCCGCCGGCCGCGGGGCGACCGCGTCGGCCCGGCACGCGGCCTCGCTGGAAGGCGCCGACGTTCTGCGCTGGCACTGCCAAAACGCACCGACCGACGAGGAAGGTATGTCCTCGCCACCCTAACATTCCGCAAACCGGATCCGGTCCCGAAAATGGATGGTGCTCAAGTGATCCAACCATAGTTTCCCGCGTACTGGTATCACAAAGCCAGGCGTGCGTAGGTCCACGTCGCGAAGTCGTTGGCGTGAGCCTCGATGGAGCGTGGATGCGAGCAGATCTTGGTTGCAGTATCGAATATTCCATGGAGAACATTGAAGGCCGACGTGTAGACGGTTTCCGTGTCAACAGCAATTGGACGTGGGTCAGTCGGTGAGGCAAGGTGCAATTGCTCGCCAGATACGATACGCCTACTAGTATACGATACCTTAAAGGACCGAGAAACGATAAAATTCGCTTTTGGAGATCGAGAGTTTCAAGTCGCGGGCTGACAATTGTTCACCCGGAGACTTTAAACCCCCGGATCCTGGAGCGAACTTGCACTCTTAAAAAAAAAAAGCTCGACAACAATTCGCAGGCGACGGTCTGCTGTCGCGCGCCCGAGAAGCGCGCCGCGAGTTGCGGGTCATGACCGAAGAGCAGAACCTGCTGCGCCTGCAGCAGGGCGAGGAGGCGTTGCACATCAGGAGGGTGGAAAACCCGCAGCTGAAGGCCGCGAAGCTCGACACCGGCAAGCTGCTGCACGAGGCCGGGCAGCTGCAGAAGCAGCGGGAGGCGCACGACCAGGCGACCCAAGAGGTCCAAAGCCAGCGAAAGGCCCTCGGCGAGGCGGCGCTCTCCAAGCACAACGTCTCGACAACGGTCGACCCGGACTTCAACCCCGTTTGCCTAGCTTCGGCGCCCAAACGCACGGAGCCTCCCGCCGAGGCCAGCCTGCGCCGCAAAAAGGATCTCTTGTTCTTGAAGTCGATGTACTCAGCACCGTCGAACGACCGCAGCTCGCTTGCCGAAACGCAGCGCATGGGCGGCAGAGAGTGGTGACGCGTAATGCTAGTCGTACAGGGTAGCATACTCTCCGAAAAGATGGTCCCGCACTCTAACTTCGTCTCTCTCTCCCTCGGGAACTATGAGTAGAACACCGGGCTGAAGCCTGCTTCTTAAAATGCTGATACCCCCTGAGAACCCAGAAGTGACAACTGATCCAGAAGAAGCTGGCCCTTAGGGTGTTCGAGAAGTAATACTGCTCACGCAAAGACTGGCCTCTCGTGGACCGAGAATGGGACGAGTGCTCCCAGCAGACTGGCGCAGAACTGGCCTGAGATCGGCGCGTCTCCGCCCGCGCAGTTCCAGCTTGAAGCCCCTCCCGGCAGGGCTCTCGCTGCTATTTTATATTCATGTGTCGATAGAAAAAAAGCGGGGAATGATGCTCCTTCTCCACCCTACCCATGTTCGTATAGGTGGGCTCACCCATCGATGTACAACTTTAAAATGTTGTTCTTTCCTTGCGCGATTCTGCGTGTAGACGACGCTCCTGGGCGCATTGTACCGTTCTTTTTTTTTCCCCCTTGATCATCATCGCTGCCTTGATGTCAAAGTCGGCGGTTGCAGGTTGTTGCAGAATTGGCTGCGGGGCTTCTCGCCTCGGTTCGGTAGAGTGAATTGGTGCTTCCGGTTCACTCCCACCGGCTAGGCGGCATTTGAGCAATCTATCTCTGCATATTTTGCGCGTTCATTGTATTTCCCTGTGTGACGAGCTACCAGACCCACATCGTTGTCCTGCCTAGACAATCAGATTTCGCGCTGATGATGATCCGCAAAAAACCGTGGCTTCAAGGTCCGAACCCATGGTGAAGAATGCTGGGAACTAATACCTTCCAGGTAAATCATGTTTGGGCCGTGCTGCGTCACCATCGGCCAATCGCGCTCATCAGTGGGTCCTTTGAAGGGGGATTTTCAGTCCTGTTGCGGTGCGGTCACAATTCTTTTGGCTTTATTGGGGGGGAGGGGTACCGTTGTATCAACCCGTCCTGAAGGGATCACGAGCACGTGCACTGGACGCTATGTTTTGAACCCGTGAGTCTGTAGAAGAATGTTCAGATACCGGTCGGGAGGGATCCCTAGCTTGATGTTCAGACAGAACATTCATACGACAGAGCTGACATGAACGCTTGCAGACTCGTGTCAGACAGCGATCGTGTTGCATCTCAAACCAAAGGGCGAGGCTTCGAGTGTCACACAACCCTAGAAACTTACCCACAAGCCGCACTGAATAAGAGGCAATCCGTGTATCTAACAACATCTTCTTCGAACAAGACTCGATGCTAGCATCAATCACGCGGAAACGCAGCGTTCTGTCTAAACATTTTACTAAAAATGCCCCCTACAACACCGAACCTCTAAACCACAATAAGCGCTAAAAATATTTCCCCCCAAATTCCGCAAGCGAAAAGACTCTACGACCTCAGTGCGCGCGGGGGAAAATGGGGGTCAAAGCGGAAAAGGTTGAGATGAAGGAGTGCACCGATTGGTTCTTCGGGCGAGTCCTCGGGCTTCGCTACGAGTGCGACCGCCGGGTGCTGCTGTGGGTCGCCATTTACCACGTCCTCACCTTCGCGACGTGGAGGCTGTGGGACACGCTCTCCTTCGGGTGGTCGCTGGCCCTCGTCGTGCAGTGCGCGCTCTGGAGCTTTTTCGGTGCGACGATCACGCACAATACGATCCACGTGCCGGTGTTCAAAACGGGGCACATGAACTCGCTGTTCCAGATCGTCCTGACGCATACGTACGGGTGGCCCGTGTCGGCGTTGGTCCCGGGACACAACTTGAGCCACCACAAGTTCACCAACACGGCGAAGGACGCCATGCGGCCGGATCGCATGCGCTACTCGTGGAACCTGCTAAACTACGTCCTGTTCCCGGTTGCAACAGCCAGCGCGATTGCAGCCAGCGACAAGCAGTATATCATGGATCAGAGGGCCCGGGGGAGGCCGATTTGGAAGCAGTACTTGCTTGAGGCCGCGAGCTTCTACTCGGTCCAGGCTATGCTCGCAGTGCACGATCCGCGGCGGTGGGTGTTCATCATCTTCCTGCCGCAGCTGTACGCGAAGTTCCAAATTATCGCGATGAACATCCTGCAGCACGACGGCTGCCCGGCGGCCGAAGCCGACCCGTGGAACAACGCGCGCAACTTCACCGGCTCAGTCATCAACTACATGACCTTCAACAACGGGTACCACACCATCCACCACACCAACCCCGGCTGGCACTGGCGGCTCCTCGCCGACGCGCACGACCTCATCATCAAACCGCACATCCACCCCAACCTCGACCAAGACGACCTGCTCTTGTACTTCTTCCGTGCGCACATCTACCCGGGCAAAAGGCTGTGGTACGACGGTAGCGAGGTGTGCAAACCGTGCTCTCCCCCCTTATTATTAAACTTAGATTCCCCCCCCTGCACCAGGAATAAGCGCGTTTTAGTGGTTGGACTTCAGTTCGGAATCGCTTCCTGAAACTGGAAAGGGTGGGATACGATTAAACGACACGCACAATTGCAGTTGGCAAGGAAAAAAAAAATGTCGACCAACGGCTGTAAACCATCCTCAGCAGGTTGCCGAAGGAAGTGCGCAGGTGCTTTGTAGGAAATACTCGAAGAAAAGCCTGGTGGGTTGACCTCTTACGGACAGAGGGGGTGAGAGTTGTCTAGGCTGCGGAAAGCCTTCTGGGCAAAACTCTGGGTAAAACTCAAGGGTTTTATGACTCGGCCTCCTTGGACAGGTTTCGAGTGCATCTGTTCCCCGCAAACATTGGCCCGTTCTGACGCCTTCACCCTGGAGGGGCAATGCCCTAACTCCAGCTCGGCAGTTGACTTTCTCGACATAAATGAAGCCGGTCCATCCCTATTTATTATTTCTTGGAACTGCACCGAGTTTCCTGCTCACAGTGAATCACGGTCCACCACGGTCTATCAGGTCCACCCCTGTCTCCTGGAACTGCGCCGAATTGCCTGCTGCTGTTCATCACAGTGCATCACGGTCCACCACGGTCTATCAGGTCCACCCCTGTCTCCTGGAACTGCACCGAATTGCCTGCTGCTGTTCATCATAGTGAATCACGGTCCACCACGTTCTATCAGGTCCACCCCTGTCTCCTGGAACTGCACCGAATTGCCTGCTGCTGTTTATCACAGTGCATCACGGTCCACCACGGTCTATCAGGTCCACCCCTGTCTCCTGGAACTGCACCGAATTGCCTGCTGCTGTTCATCACAGTGCATCACGGTCCACCACGGTCAATCAGGTTCATCCCTATTCCCTAGAGGTGCATAGAATTGTTCGGAGCTGTATTTTTCTGCGCATCGCAGTCTATCAGGAAGAGATGGGCCGGCTTGTGTATAGGTAAATGCCCTACCCTCGTATATCAAACCACTCCAAAACAGTACGTTCTGCCTCCTGATGTTCCGGACGTGAAGTGGTACTATGGAACGGCAGAGACGTATTCTTCGAGCGAGCCGGTGCCAGACTCGCTGCTGCACGTCACGAAAAAGCAGCGCTAGTACTGTACTGAAGCCGGCACGATCGGTGTCGTAAGCGACGGCTGCGGGGACGCTGAGCCGTAAAAGGGCTGGGCTTGAACGGAAAAGGAAGCGAACCCAACAGCCACGCAGAACCGCCAGCCTGCGCTTAAGGTGTTTCGGCCAAATCGGGCGTGCTATCAGCAGAGAGGCGCACGCACTCTGAGCTCACTGCTCCGAATGCGATGCAGGAGACGAAGAGAGCATAACACCCACGACCGGCACGCAACACGTGGGTGCAACAACTGTCTCAGTCAACAGCCATCCATTTCGCCAGGTGACCCCTGCTGCAACACAGCCTTTTGTGACAAACCACTCTGGTTGGTCCAACGAGTCTGAAGTATTCATGGCTCCTGTTGTTCGAGACGATTCACCGACTGCAGGACGTTGAGAGAGCATGCGCACCCATGTCCGGCATAGCATGACACCACAACACGAGGGTGCAACAACTGTCTCAATGCATTTCGCAGTGGTGACCAGGTGCCTCGCGCTACCTATTGAAAGCGCACCGTAGGCAGCGGCATCAGTAGCCGTCCTGGGTGGTAGACGAATTCAGCGACGAAAGGCGTCACTGGCACACGGAAGCAGTCAACAGCAAAGCATTTGGCTAGGTGATCAGGTGCCTCGCACTACCTATTGCAAGCGCACCGTGGGCAGCGGCGAGTAGCCGTCCTGGGCGGCGCGGAAACTAGACGAATTCAGCGACGAAAGGCGTCACTGGCACACGGAAGCAGTCAACAGCAAAGCATTTGGCTAGGTGATCAGGTGCCTCGCACTACCTATTGCAAGCGCACCGTGGGCAGCGGCGAGTAGCCGTCCTGGGCGGCGCGGAAACTAGACGAATTCAGCGACGAAAGGCGTCACCGACACACAGGGGCAGAAGTCAGCAATGCATGCCGCCAGGTGACCGACGAGGAGCCCTGCTAGCTGCTCGTCATCCTGGTTGGCGCGGAAACGAGACGCAAATCAGCGATAAAGGCGGCACTCAACGGCGAAGTTTTCACCGACACGCGGCAGCAGTCAGCAGCAACGCATTCCGCCAGGCGACCCGACGACGTGCCTCCGTTCATAGAGCACAGGTCTTGATGCGAGGGGTTTACCCCAGCCTTCTGAATACCAGCAGTACGCTGATGCCCAGCAAACTAGGCCACCTTGCAACCTGAGCTCTCGATGCACTCAACGGCGAAGTCTTCACCGACACGCGGGGACAGCAGTCAGCAGCAACGCATCCCGCAAGGTGACCCGAAGTGCCTCGCGTCGCCTCCGCGAATGAACACAACGTGCGGGTGGCACCCCCCCCCCCCCCCCCGTAAAAAACGACCACAAAGCAGTCACCAGAAACACACAAAAAAGACTCCAACTCAATCAACTTTCACCGGTAGAGAAAGCCTGCCTGAAAACATCAACTGCCTTCGGGTGTGGCTATGCCACTTGCTGTCGTCGGGGAAAATCTTAGTTAAGGGGGGGGACGAAAAGAAAACGCAGGACAAACTTTAACTTCGACAAAAAACACACGCGCACACGAGCTGAATTGGGGTTTATTCAAACCGGCCGTGTTGCTGCCCGTGTTTTTTGTCGCACTCCGCTTGCCGGAAAGATTCAAACGGCGTCCCACTCGACTGCACTGCACGGTGAAAGCTCGAGCGGCGACCTGAAGTCACTCGTTCGTTTGTAAAGACTGCTAAAAACCTCACGTCCGAGCAAGCTCGTCAGCTTTGAGCCGAGCTATTGCAGGGCTTCCTTGGGGGAGAAAGTGAATTCACAGGAAAACCCAGCTTTTGCCGGGTTCTTGTTGCGTGAGTGTGTGGGGGGGGGAGTACTACACTATGCTTAAACTTGTTATGCAGCAACAATCTGTGACGATAGACTGCACAAGCCGCTACAGACTACCTCTTTGCACGCGTCGTGTCATGCTTCGGTCGCTTCTTTCCCCGCGTACTGTTTGTCTCCGGTGCGCGCTTCACGTCCGATGTGCAGTTTGATGACGAGAAATCAGATGATCCGGCGCACTTCCTTTTCTCCCTCGCAGGTTGTTTCCAGCCGCAGAAGCCGGTTCCAATCCGTAGTGAAAAAAAGAGCGTGTACGAAATCACCCCGGCTTCTGCGGCTGGCACTCGCCGTGCACTTGCGCAGCTGCCGAGTCGCCAGAAACCCGAAACTGGAAATCAACCACCCAGGTGGCCCTAAACCCCCGGAAATCCAGAAAAGGTGGTTGGATGCTCGTTCAGGCTGGAATAATGGTCGCAGAATGCGAAATCAAGGCGAAACTCACCTCCGCGAAGCAATTCCCACAGGAAAATTCTTCAGGAACCTAAGAAGCAGCCACGAGACGCGCGGCGAAAAGCCCGAACGAAACGAAGAGTCTTCCGGAGGAAGGGGTAATCAAACCGGCCGTGTTGCTGCCCGTGTTTTTTGTCGCACTTTGCGCTTGCTGGCAAGATTCAAACGGCGTGCCAAGCTAACCCACTCGACTGCACTGCACGGTGAAAGCTCTAGTGGCTACCTGTAGGCACTCGTTCGTTTGTAAAGACTGCTAAAAACCTCACGTCCGAGCAAGCTCGTCAGCTTTGAGCCGAGCTATTACAGGGCTTCCTTGGGGGAGAAAGTGCATTCACAGGAAAACCCAGCTTTTGCCGAATTTGTGGGTTTCGCATTCTCTCGACCGAGGGGGTGGCATAGCGGCAGCAGGTTGCGGGTTGGCCGTCGCCATCTTTTCAGATCCCAACAAGTGTTCTTGGCCTCACATCCCTCTCCAGGCAAGCGGGATCTTGGCTGTGCTGCGTCCTCAAGGAATGGCACATCTCCTTTCTCGCGCGGCTTATAGGTTTGACACCACCTTTACCCACAAGAGACACGAAAACCGAAGGGAGTTTCTGCTACCTGCCAAGAAAAGGGAGAAGTAAGAAGGCGACTTTGTATCTGATATCACCAGCGCATATGTTGAGCGACTGCCTGAACTCGGGGAAACGAGCTTGGGCGACGTCACCGGGGGTTAGGGAGGGTGGTTGTCCTGCGCGCAGAGAGCCATGCGTCCAGCTCGAGAGTTTCACGACTCCAAAACGGGAAACCAGGTGCCCCTTGGAAAAGTTTCGTAACACATCTCTTCACAGCAGCAAAGGTTGATCCTTTTTGACGTGTCTTTACTCTGGCGGCAAAGTGTCCGAACTCAAGCTCGGGTCCTGGCTTTTTCGACGAAGATATATGTCCCCCCGTCCGTAAAGGGGTTGTTTCCTTTCCCCAGCCACACCCTAGAGCTAAAGGCTGTGCGGATTCCTTTCATCTACTTTCGTGGGGCAACTCCCTCAGTGAAAACTGCGAAAGCTTTGTTTCCACGCATGTCCCGCTGCGGAACTCTTTTGCGTCCTTCTTTCCCATCTCCCGTACCACGAGAGTAGATCAAGCACACACGTATCAGCTTATCCTTGTTTGCTGCTCAGGGGGAGCAAACCGCACTCTGTTTGTCCATATCTCGTGCAGCCGTCTTCTTTCCGCCAATTGCCTTTCTGCGCGCCTCGGCCGGCTTTTTTGGCCCTCCTCCTGCTGTCGCGCTTTGAAAGGGCCAGAGCTCCAGTCCCCTCGTCCCCTCGCTCTCCCCGCTGGCTCTCCTTTAGTCCGGTGGCTACGGCCCGACATCCAGACGCGAAAGAAACCAGGAAGGAAAAACTGAACAATGGAATATCTGACCCGCCGCGTCAGACAAGAGTCAGAAGAGAGCAAACTAGAGTCAGACTAGAGTCAGACTAGAGTCAGACTAGAGTCAGACTAACGTCAGACTAACGTCAGACTAACGTCAGACTAACGTCAGACTAACGTCAGACTAACGTCAGACTAACGTCAGACTAACGTCAGACTAACGTCAGACTAACGTCAGACTAACGTCAGACTAACGTCAGACTAACGTCAGACTAACGTCAGACTAACGTCAGACTAACGTCAGACTAACGTCAGACTAACGTCAGACTAACGTCAGACTAACGTCAGACTAACGTCAGACTAACGTCAGACTAACGTCAGACTAACGTCAGACTAACGTCAGACTAACGTCAGACTAACGTCAGACTAACGTCAGACTAACGTCAGACTAACGTCAGACTAACGTCAGACTAACGTCAGACTAACGTCAGACTAACGTCAGACTAACGTCAGACTAACGTCAGACTAACGTCAGACTAACGTCAGACTAACGTCAGACTAACGTCAGACTAACGTCAGACTAACGTCAGACTAACGTCAGACTAACGTCAGACTAACGTCAGACTAACGTCAGACTAACGTCAGACTAACGTCAGACTAACGTCAGACTAACGTCAGACTAACGTCAGACGAAAGTCAGACGAAAGTCAGACTAGACTACAGTCAGGCTACGACCCCGCAAATCCCTGTACGGCCCCGCCGCTTGTCGCCAGTCTTACGGGGTTCTTGACCGCCTGTGCGGTTTTTGATCTGGGCTTTGTGCCATTGTTGTGGCAGCGCGGGTAGGGGCGTGCTTGCAGCTTAACCCGCGCGTTTCTTCGCGCTTCGCGGGACTGTGGGGAGTGCAGTCCATCTCGTTTCGTCGCCCCTTCCCCTTCAATTCTCCTTCACAAAATTAGGTGGCTGCGGCCCGAACTTCCATGCTTTCCATTCAAACGAAGTAAGGACCCATCGCATCGAAACAAAAAGTGGAAAGAAACGAGACGGATGGAGAACCGTCGTATAGTAGCGAAGTGGCAGAACAGTCTAGAAATGAAGCAAACCTGTCGTAACATTCCAGGAACGAAGCAGAAACAAACGACCAGGAATCATTCTACGAGGGTCCAGCGGGTCCAGCGGCCCCCTCAAGAAAAAGTTGAGCATCAACGAAGGGGTCCAAGGATCCAACTGCTTTCCAGATTGTAGCTCTCAGAAAGCCTGCGTCCCAATGCTGCAATGATCATGTGTCTGCTCTGTACGGGAACTCCACACAGTTGCACTTGGAAGAGGAAGAGCCGGACTTCGCCTTGAACTGCAGGAATGTATGCGCAAGTGAGCTTGACCAGCCCTAAGCGGCGTGCGACACACTGTATGAGATAAAGATTTCCGGCTCTCAGTGAATAGAGCCGGACCCCTCAAAACCGAATCGCGAGGGGGGCCCAAGACTAAATCCATAGCGAATTCTTTTTCTTGGTGTCGTTCGCATAAGCCTAAAACTTGGCTAGACATAGTTAAAGTTAAGTGCATATATGTCTACATCCCTTTCACTACCCGACTCCCAGCCTCAGTGGTCAACCGGAGACCCTCATACATTGAACCTCAAAACCATAATAAACGCTCGAAAATCCAGAATCCTAGAATAACCCCCTGAACGACCGGGAAAAAAGATATGGCCGCCGTACCTGCGTCGAAAGGCGCGAGCCCGCGTGTTGTCGGGTTGCTCATTGTAGACCACGGCAGCAAGCGAGCGCAGAGTAACGAGGAGCTGGTGCAAACGACACAGTTGGTCAAAAGCGCCTGGGAACGACGGGCCGGCCGCGGGGACCCGAGCCTCGCTGTGGTGACGAAGTACGCGCACATGGAAATTGCGTCGCCTTCGATCGATGACGCGGTGCGGGAGCTGGCCCGCGGCCACAGCATCACAGAGCTCCGCGTGGTGCCGTACTTCCTGTCGAGGGGCAAACACGTCTCCTTCGACATCCCCGCTTTAGTCAAAGCGGCGTGCGATAAACACGGGGTTCAACGGTACTCCATCGCCGGGCCCCTGGGCGTTGATTCCCAGCTGGCAGACCTGCTACTGCAGCGGGCGGGCTTGCGGCTGTAAACATGAGGATAGCCGGCGCCCGGTCGTGACCGAAATAAGCGCGGCTCCTCCTCGGAGACTTGTCCCGCCAGCATCAACCATTACCATGCACGGGTAGGCATTGCTCTGCACTGAACATTTAAAAACTGTCATCTCCCTTTCTTCAAAGAAGACTTGATGCTAGCATCAAACATGCTTGAGAGGCAGTGTCCTGCCTAAACATTAAACTAAGACAGTCCCCCACACAAAATGATTCGCCTGTGCTCTGGTAGCGCGGGTGGTCCTGGCTGTGACGAGCTGCGAACAGCTGCCCTGACAAGCCAGACTCACACCGGTGTCCTGTCTGAAGACACTCAGGTTTCCGCGCTGATGATGGTCCGCCTTACGTGTCCGTGGCTTAAAGGACCGAAACACGGCGCCGACGGGACCAGTGCAGTGTTACGCACATATCCATTCCAAGCGCGTTCTCCTCATCCCCCACAAAAGGTCAATCTGTCGTATCCCGCACGCAAAACAGTGCCTGTCATCCCGGCAAAGTCAAACAGCCTCCCAAACACGACCTATGCTGTGGATACCACAAGGCAGCCCAGCCCATCGGCGCTGTTCGCATTGACATGCAACGGCGTCTGTGCATGGGGAGACACACTTGAGTGGTACCTGAACGCCGCCGTTCTCGGTCGTGAGACCCGTCTCCTCAGAAAGTGGTACACCTGATCGCTTGAGCATCATCGGAGAAACTGGGTGCAGCTTGGCGCGGTGTGTTGTTACACTCGGTCCACAAGATGAACCGACATCCTTTGTGGGATCTGATGAGCGATCACTCGGACACCTTAAGCCAGCCCTCGGTTCACTCTCCGTGTCGTTGATCCTGCCCACCAGAAGCCTCGCCTCGTTGAGCCACGATTCTACGTTAAGAGTGATTCTGAGCGGCCAGATGCCACAGCCAGGCCCTGTGCCAGCTTTGCGCCCTTCTCTTGCACAGTATGGCCATGCAGGCCAGTAGGATTCTCATTTTTTTTCTCTCTCTCTCTCTCTCTCCCCTCTCCCTCTCTCGACAATGCTGGCGTCTCGATGTTGATGTCTTTGCCCATGTTCCTGGCTGCACGGGCGGCACTGCTTTCTCTCGCGGAGCGAAAAGAAGAATCAACCGTGTCTTCCCGTTTACGGCACCATCAACGTGCAACTTCCACCGTATCAAACAAGGTCCCAACCCAATGAGGGAGGAGTGTGTGGCCTAGAGAGTTGAGTGTGATGATGGACTGTAGACGTAGTAGTGCGAACTTGCTATAATATTATGCAGCAGCAACTGCCGCCACTGACCGTTTGGTCGGAGAGGCAGTGGCTTTAAATAACCGCGTGTGGGAGGTCGTCAATTTCTCCATCCGGCACTCGGCCCGAGACTCATCTTGCGGTGTTACTGCACGGGGGGTTTCAGCCCCGCGGCAACAGCTGAATGTCAGGCGGCACATTTCACCCGAGGATGTGGCAAGCTCTCTCTGTGTGTGCAACGAGCTTGGCCTGGCTAGCTGTTCCAAGGTTCCTGTACGTGAGAGCATTCTAAGTACCAAGAACCCGCAACCTGCCAACGTGCCCCTGGCTGAGTGCCCTGAGGCAAGGATGCACCCGGTTTGCAGTTCGAGCTCCCTGGCCATGGATGAAACCATCTATCCACCAGTACTGTAGTGCTACTAATGTGTTGTACTACAACCGCCCACGAATCCAACTGAAGCGGAGCCGAAGACGAGCAGGCGAAGGCAAGGCACATAGAAGAGTCGAGATCTCGGCCGCGGGGACAACCCGCGAGGGAGAAAATAAAGTGCGCCGAATTATCCGATGATTCCTCGGGCTCGTCAGACTCCACAGCGGACGTGAGGCGCGCACCGGGGACAAGCAGAACGCGGGGCGACCGATCCATTCCACGACGCGTGCAAGTAAATCGTCTGCAGCGGCTTGTGCAGCTGTTGTCATCAAATGTTGCTGCATTACAAGTTCAAAGCAATGGCCCCTCCGCCGTCGCGTCGTTTTTCTTTCTCCTTGCTCGGAGTACCGGGGAAAGCCTGCTACACGGGAGCCAAGCTTCACGTGTTCGGCGGTACTGCAGAGCCACGGGCCTACGGGTCAAGTGGCTACCGATTTCCCAAACTAAAGCATCAAGGCTTGGCGCACCTTGGGGCTTGGCGCTCGCGCTGAACACAAGCTCGTCGAGGCGGTCAGCCGCAGGGCAGAGCGGACGGGGTTGTGGCACTGTGCTGCCTCCGACTCAAGCTGCCTCCGACTCAAGCTTTGCAAGCTGTGGTTGACCGTCACGTTCCTGGACCAGGAGCGGCCTTTTTCTTTCTTCTTTCTTCTTGCTCGGAGTGGCAGACCCATATATGAGCCACTGACTTTCTCTCTCTTATACCAACATTGCTCGCTTCAGGTGTCAAACAAGGGAGTACCTCCACCACACAAAAGGAGCCAAAGTTAAGATGACGATCCAACGCGCGGACAAGTCGACGTGCCAGTCGAACCTTTTCGAGCCCGCCTCGGACAAGGACTGGGGCAAGGAGATTGGAGAGAGATCGGTATGGATAACCCGCTTTTCTTTTTTGTATAAGCACCTGCTTTGTAGGAAATACCTGAGGAGGCTGCCAGCTGCAAAAGATCGAAGGAGATAAATGTGCTGTAGCCCACACGAAACACAGGTGAATCTGGGTTTAGTGGCGGGCGTAAGCGTTCAACAAAAATGCCGAAGCAACTCGACAGTTCGGGCGCGGTGAGCTGGGTGAAGAGAGTGGTCGGAACTGATGTCCCATAAGCGTGAGCGTTCAACAAAAAAGACCCACTTTGTAGTTGTACTGTTTCTCCCCCTCTAGCCTCCTTCGAAGTAAGCACAAGCCCCTCGAGTATTTTAAGAGTGATGGGAGCGTTTCCGAATCAACGGTTGCACATGAAAGAGAAATTCGAAGCCAACAAAAAAGTGCTACAGAGGATACCCTATCACACCATATTCATCACCTTTGGTCAGTGGATGCTGATCGTCCGTTACTTCGTTTATCAGCGCAAGCCCCAACTTCGGAAACGGTCCTCTTTTGTGTATGCACATATCGCAGGAATTAGTTGACTACTCTTGACGGTAGTTTGTGCTGGGAGTCGGAAGGCCTAACATAGCCTACAGCAGGACCACCGACCCTACGGTGAGAAAGCGAAGTCTAAGACGAGTTTTTTTTTTTAATTTAAGCCACGTCCTGCAGAAGTCCCATATTTCCATTAGGTGGCACAAACCGATAGGCTTCCTAAACCCGTTTGGTTTGAGGAATACGCTAAAAACATGTGTTACCTACCCAACCCCTGCATCTGGATGGCATCCCTATAGCTTCGAAGTTTATTACCCCCTCCCGGGTTCAAGCTGCTTTTTGCGACTTCAAAAATGCGCAACCCAACGTTCACAGACGTGGCCGCAGAAGCTGAAGACGGTCGAGGCGGCAAAGGACAAGTGCGAGGGCATGAAGACCCGTGCCAAGTTCAAGAGAGGCGGCGACGGCAGCAAAAACAACGCCAGCACCTTCGCTCTCGAGACCAGCGTATGCATTTATTCTGTCCCATGCGTGTTTGACGACTGCTCAGCAGCATTCCCGCAGTGACACTGTAATAGGTCACTTGGCACTCCGTAGGATGTTTGTGGTGAGCCGGAGCTTCCATATCTCGCGCAACCGAAACTGCGAAACTTTTGCTTATTTGCGGGTCGAGTTTCCGACACGCTGCTTTTAGGTCCCGTGACTCTGTTAAAATGCAAGCAAACTGTCGCGATAATTCTTCGCACGTGCTTTCGCCTTCAGTTTCGTAGAGCGCTAATCGAGTGTGGCAGTGTAATCGAAAATCGCGTATTCGAGCTCGGGTCGCTTTCAGGGGGGATAGGCGAATTGGCTCAGTAAGAGCTTGCTCGGCACACGATCTTCATTATCAACCACCCACAGGGCGAACCCGATGCGTCTACGTCCACGCGCCGTGCGTACGACAACAGACCCCAGGATGCGAACGTCCTCTTCATCGGCGACATGAAGGTAACGTTTTTCTAGACTGTTTCTCATTCATCACGCGTCACTTTCAACAAGAAACGACTAGCCCTTGCGGTGGTAGTGTTTCTCTCCCTCTAGCCTCCGTCGAAATATGCACAAGGCAGCCCGTCGAGTATATATTCGTTCAGTATCCTTTTTTTAGCTGTTCGCTTCTGACATATTGAAAGTGCACACGAAGAAACAACACCCACATAGCCCTTACTTGCTTTAGAGCACCATTTTTACAACAAAGGTCACCGGTGACCCTAAACGAATCCCGTAATCTCAAGCGAACTTTAACTCTCAATTAGCATACCGCTAGTCTCTGATGAATACCCAAGAGTCGGAGTTTAGCGTCGAAACTCCCTGGCTTTTCACGCCGAAGCAGAACGATCACACCCTACCCAATACCAACCACCCCCTGAACGCGTTAGGGGGCCTACCTTCCCACTGTTTTCAACCCATTCAACCCTCTCTCTTCAAAAAAAGAGCGTTGTACCACCTCGCGCGGTGTCACGGGATGTTTGGCATCCGCTGCTAAACAGCGCAGTGCATGCTAATCCATGTGGTTCATGTACTTAAAAGAACTCAATGCTAAACAAGACCTGGGGACTACCGACGTTTTATGCGTTGGTAGCGTGGCTGTCGGACATGCAATGGACCGAGAACGGGCAGGCGTCAATTGCGATCGACTTTGAACTCTTCTCGGGCCTCAGCATGCCGCTGCACGGGAAAGCGCCGAAGGGGGTGAGAGAACGGGGAAACGTCCTGCGCTGCATGATGAGCGCGTTGGACAAGCTGGCGGCACAGCAAGGGCTGGGAAGCTGCATGAGAGGGGAGACGGTGTGTCTGACGACGTCGCTGTCGTTCATGGGCATCTCGGGGTGTACGGCCCAGGCCACGCTTTCGCGAGGCACACACGGGGACGATACTTGAGGAACAAGTGAAAGGAAGCGATGTAGGGACGCAGTGCCCGACGTACCCTGACTGGACGATCGGGAGAGCGGCGAGGTGGGCCCTGCCTGCCCCACCACAACTGCACCCAGACCCCGTGCATATGCCGGGTGTCGGTATAGAGAAGGCACTCGTCACGTGCGCGACCCATCACAAAGGGAAGTGTGAGGCGTGCAGAGCACTCGTCCGAAGGGACGTTCCCACGGTAGAGATGTGCTGCCGGCACCATCACCACGCGAACGATGGGCAGCCGATCGCGGTGTGCACAGAGCACAGCACGACGAAGTGCGGCGAGTGCAAGACGGCGGCGGCGTGTTGCCGCAGCGGGCATCATGCCTGCCGCACGCATGGCAGAGGAACCTGCCAAGAGTGCAAAAGGCTCCCTACGCTGACGCAGAGGCGACCGGCGGCATGTTGCAGCCGCGGCCACCACCAGTCCAACAAGCCGAACGTCCAGTCAACCCCCGGACGCAACAAGAAGAAGAGGCCCTCCTCACCCACCCAGGTGGGCGTACAACGGGAAACGCCAGTAGGAAAGCGAGCGGCGCGAGCGCCGCTCGCGGCAACGAAAAAGGAGACGGCGACGACCGGACGGGCGACCAAGAGGCCGCCACCAACGCCAGGAACCAGCGAACGACCAGCGCTGAAGAAGAGGGTGCTCGGCACCCCGAAGGAAGGCCCGATCGCCGGCCGCAAGCGGAAGAAGACGAAGGCGACCACACCCGACTCAGGGGTACATCGAAGGAAGAAGAAGGTACCGAGGGCAAGCAGCTCTCAGAAACGACCGGGGACCGCGGGCACACCAATGCCCTCGAAAGTGGAAAACGGGCACACCTGCCCGCCCTCGTACTCGCCGACTCAGTCTTCGGAATCGCAAGAAAGCCAAACCCCGCTAGCTCCACAAATGCTCGACCTTGACGACGCAATGGCAGGTGACGACGTCATCCGATAACCTGACTTTCAAGGCAGTGCATGCTAATCCATGTGGTTCATGTACTTAAAAGAACTCAATGCTAAACAACTGAAGAAGAATTCAGTCTCAGAAGACCCACCTCAGCCCACCCGAAGTCTCCTGTTGTAGGCTCGGGTGGTGTGCTCATCCTGCCATGCGCTTTGCTCCAGTTCCTACCGTGTACTAAAGGAATTGGCAGCTAGCTTCTGGCCTCATCGCACTCGGTCTCGGCTTAGGTCTTCGGTCATTGTACTCAGGGTGGGCTTGGCTACCTACGCCATCCGGAGTATTCATCATCGGAAAGGGGAGGAAAGAGAAGTCAGACAGAACCTTGATAACTTGCAACTAGCGAATGGGATAGAGTGTGCCTGTTGACCATGTCAATGGGCCAACCAGGCGAGATCACAATGGGGGCAAGGGAGGGCGGGAAGAAGAAGAATTCAGTCTCAGAAGACCCACCTCAGCCCACCCGAAGTCTCCTGTTGTAGGCTCGGGTGGTGTGCTCATCCTGCCATGCGCTTTGCTCCAGTTCCTACCGTGTACTAAAGGAATTGGCAGCTAGCTTCTGGCCTCATCGCACTCGGTCTCGGCTTAGGTCTTCGGTCATTGTACTCAGGGTGGGCTTGGCTACCTACGCCATCCGGAGTATTCATCATCGGAAAGGGGAGGAAAGAGAAGTCAGACAGAACCTTGATAACTTGCAACTAGCGAATGGGATAGAGTGTGCCTGTTGACCATGTCAATGGGCCAACCAGGCGAGATCACAATCCATCCACCACTCCGCCAGTGAAAAACGTCCTCACCGCTTGTGTCACCGCCGCCACGGACTGAGGAGTGAAGGCCGTCAAGGGAACCCGGGATGGGAGATCAGCGGGATTTCCTGCACTCCTCACCCATCGAACCGATATAGCGCAGTAAACCCGTTCCGGCACGAGAAGCGGGTCCGAATTGTACAGTCGAATGTGCTACCGGCGGCGCTGTCAGGCTGCTCTTTCGCGCCGGTGTCGAAGGTGGCAATGAAACGGCTGACGACGTCGGTGATGGGACTGATCTGGGGTGGGTCCAACCCAAAGCGCTCGAGGGAGATGGTCCTAAATTTTCAGGAGAAGGGCCACCTGACGGACCCCAGTACATGCCTAGCATATAGGGTGACGACGGCGTTCTACGCGGCGTGCGAGAGGTTGCCACGACTTCTGCCTCTGATGGAGAGCATCCGGGGAAGGTACGCCGAGGGGGACCTACCCCTGGGGCCAGTTGGGCTGGCGATGAGGAGCATGGAGGAGTGTGGACACGTATGGGGACCAGGGCCCCTGTCTCGCACGCTGAGGAATGGTACAATGTTTGACCCGATAGCCTCGACACCCTCGAAGAGGGGGCATGAGGTGAGGGCGGATTTGAGGGCGAAGACGTGGTCCCGTCTAGTAGCGAGGCGGCCGGGATTCGAGGGTGTGCAGAGGGCTGACCTGGAGCGGACGAACTCCTTCTGGAAGATGCGAGAATGTCCCGCGCACACCGCGAGGCTTATACGTGTAGCGTTGGCGGGAGGAGTGAACACGGCTGAGTTCACGTCGCGGATGAGGCAGGCCGGAGCTGAGCCGCAGGCGCCCAGCTGCAAGCACTGTGGAAGCGGCGATACCGAGGACGAGAAACACGTATTTTGGGACTGCGGAGCGTACTCGCACATACGGCGACGAGAGGCACATGCCGGGCTGATGGCGGCCAACCGCGCCGACTGGCCCAGATGCACGCTGGAACACGGAGTGGTAGTACCCGAGAATGCCCACTTCTCAAGGCGGCTCCAGGAGATGATGGCTGAAATCCTAGCGGAACGGGCAGGGCTCGAAGCACGAGGCTGGGTAGCCAGGAACCCCACGACCCCCTGGTCGAGAGCGGATGCGATGCCTGCCAAGAAGCTCGACCACCCCTTTGCGCGGATTGCCCCGGCATGGGCGTGGGAGCGGAACAAGGCCTGGGGACTACCGACGTTTTATGCGTTGGTGGCGTGGCTATCAGACATGGAGTGGACCGAGAACGGGCAGGCGTCAATGCTAGAGCTTGCCATCGACTTTGAACTCTTTTCAGGCCTCAGCATACCGCTGCACGAGAATACACCGAAGGGGGTGAGGGAGCGAGGAAACGTCCTGCGCTGCATGATCAGCGCGTTGGACAAGCTGGCGACACAGCAAGGGCTGGGGAGTTGCGAGAGAGGCGAGAGAGTATGCCCGACGACGTCGCTGTCGTTCATGGGCATCACGGGGATATCGGGGGTGCGGCCCAGGCCCCGCTTTCGCGAGGCACACACGGGGACGATCCTCGAAGAGCAGGTGAAGGGAAGCGATATAGGGACGCAGTGCCCGACGTACCCGGACTGGACGGCCGAGAGAGCGGCGAGGTGGGCCCTGCCTGTCCCACCACAGCTGCACCCCGACCCCGTGCATATGCCGGGTGTCGGAGTAGAGAAAGCACTCGTCACCTGCGCGACCCACCACAAGGGGAAGTGTGAGGCGTGCCGAGCACTCGTCCGAAGGGACGTACCCACGGTAGAGATGTGCTGTCGGCACCATCACCACGCTGACGATGGGCAGCCGATCGCCGTGTGCGTGGAGCACAGCACGACGAAGTGCGGCGAGTGCAAGACGGCGGCGGCGTGCTGCCGCAGCGGGCATCATGCCTGCCGCACGCATGGCAGAGGAACCTGCCAAGAATGCAGGAGGCTCCCTACGTTGACGCAGAGGAGACCGGCAGCGTGCTGCCGCCGCGGCCACCACCAACCAAACGAACCTAACGCCCCGGCAACCCCCGGACACAGCAAAAAGAAGAGACCCCTCTCACCCACCCAGGGGGGCGTACAACGTGAAACGCCGGCGGGAAAGCGCGCGGCGCAGGCGCCGCCCGCCGTAGCGAAGCAGAAGACGGCGACGACCGGACGGGCAGCCAAGAGGCCGCCACCAACGCCAGGCACCGGCGAACGACCAGCGTTGAAAAAGAGGGTGCTCGGCACCCCGAAGGAGAGCCCGATCGCCGGCCGCAAGCGGAAGAAGGCGAAGGCGACCACACCCGAGTCAGGGGTGCAACGAAGGAAGAGGATGGCCCTTAAAGCAAACAGCTACCAGAAACGTTCGACGTCCCCAAGCACTCCAGTGCCCTCGAGAGTGAAAAACGTGCAAGATTGTCCGCACCTGTGCCCCTCCACGCAATCTCCAGAACCGCAAGAAAGCCCAGCGCCCCTGGCGCCACAAGTACTCGACCTTGACGACGCAATGACAGGTGACGACGTCATAAAGTAACCTTAAGCGGCGACACAGTGCATGCTAATCCATGTGGTTCATGTACTTAAAAGAACTCAATGCTAAACAAACAAAACGTGGGCGGCGCCGAAGCTTTACCAGCTTCGGCTGACACCATTTGCGCACTTAACCATGGTTAAGAAGACGACTGAAAGCATAGACACAAAGATAGCTCAAAGCATCTGCAGAATAACACAGAAAGCCTCTAGGCAAAAAAAACCGTTTTCACATTTCTTCCCTACTCAAGCCTCTACGGTCAACCGGAGACTGTAACACACCGACCTTCTTTGATCCACAAATAACGCTTGCATAAAACAGGCTGACGACCACCTGCGCGGGGTGAGGAGGGTGGACCCGCCTGCGGAGAAGAAGGCGCCGAAGACGCACAAGGTCGTCAACCTCGACGCGAGGATCGGCGTCCTCGGCGGCGCCGCCGACAAGGGCCGGGGGCAGAACGCGTTCACCGTCCTCGCCGGCGGCGGCACGAAGCCGAACGACGCGCTCAAGGGCCGGCGCTGCTACGGCAACTACAACTCCGAGACCTCGCCGGTGCCGCCGAAGCCGTCCGGCCGCGGCGGCCGCCGGGAGGGCAGCAAGACAGACCCGTGGAAGTACGAGAAGGAAGCCGACTCCCCGTCGTCGATGAGCACCTCCCGCCAACGGTACGTCGCCACGCCCCCGCACACCATGCACAGCTTCGAGTTCGCCCCGAAGCAACCCCGCTACCCCAACTACAGAGTCAACCCGCCCTACAGCGTCGGCGCGTAGGCCTGCCCCCCCGCCAACCCCCCTCGCGCTCCTCGAGAACAAGAAAAAGCATGATCACAACAGAAAACGACGAGTGTTGCCGCGGCCAGTTTCCTTTTTTTCTTCTTTTTTCTTCGCGAGCCCCGCGAAGAAAATATAGAAAGAAAAACGCCCCACCCGGGCGCTTTGTTGAGGATTCATCCGTCGGTCCGCGGATCTTTTCAGCGATTCTTAGCAAGTCCCTGGAAATAGCCTCCCCCGCCGAAAGATAAAAGCTATTCGTGGCCTTCTTGCGTGTGGTACGCGCACCAGCCCGCGACCAAAATCTGCAGCTTGCCATTTTCTTTTTGGCAGTGTATAAAGTCATACTTACTAAATTTGGCAGTGTGTTAAGTCTTCATTGGAACTTTCTAACTGCCTCCCCCCCCCGTGTTTCTTTTTGGGCGAGTACGCGATTCGTGACCAGTTGTGATTGTTTCCTGCGCACCCCTCAGCCTTCGTGCATCTCCAGCCTGCTGTCGTTAGGGTCCCCGCCCGACGAAACGAGTCTGAAGACCCATCTACACAACCCCCTCTGTTTCTCGTTCGGTATCCACTTAGCCCCCCCCCCCCCCCCAGTGCTGATGCTAAGGCCCCTAAACTCGGCATCGTTGTCAGCCGGACGGCAACGAGGGTGGGTGGGTCCCCCCCCCCCCCTAAACACCCCCCCCTCCTGCAGGGCCTGTGTGCAGCAGGGTGGTGACCGCTCCAAGGTGGTTTCCTCAGCAGCGACCAAGAAAGAAAAATTTTTTTTTGGCCCAAATCCTCCCAAAAAAGCACTCGAAAAAATATTTTTTTGACCCACTTTTTCCACCATTTCACCTTAGAGAATTTTGCTACGGTGGGTCCCACAGTAGGTCCACAGTGGGTTGCACCAGGAGGGGGGGGGGGGGGGGGTAGGGGGGGGGGGTACCCACCCCCACCCAGGGTTAGCAACTTCGTTTTGGGTCTCAGGCTTAGTATCAGCACTGCCCCCCCCCGCCCTTGTATTCCTTCTTTCTCCGTTTCTCCTTTTTTCCCATTTTTTTCTTTTGTCAGCGCACTCATCCCTGTCCGCCCCGCCCCCCGCCGCCACTTCTTCGTGCCAAACCTTCAAGCGTTTGCCTAGCCTTCTCGGAGTGGGAATACCTCATATTGCCTGCACTGGGAAGGTTCGCACGACCCCCCGTCCTTCCGCCCTTTTCAACTGCCAACCCCCCTCAAAGCAAAGCGTTTTGAGTCCTGGTGGCGAAGTTTTGCGGCACCCTCTTCCACTGATGCATCACGGTAGGATCCGATCAGTACGTGGCCAAAAACTGGGATCGGGTTTGGCACAGCGCTTTTTTATTCATCTCTCCCTGATGGTGGTAGGCTGGTTGCAGACCAACCCCCACCTGCCGCCGAACGGTCTTCAATTGAAGCAATCGGCTTTGAGTCAGTCCGTTTTCGTCGGTCAATCGCCATGGCAGCCGCGGCAGCAAATGCGACTCCTGCCCCAGGAGCAGGAAGCTCATGTATATACCACGTGACCCTACAAGGGCATCCAGTACCACGTAATTTTTTATACACCTACCTACGTAGATGCATAGTCTTCGCTCGGATCCTCTATCTCTTTCTTCTGTTTTTTTGCGCTCTCCCACACCGAGGCTCATTTTTTCGGTCAGAGGAACGGAAAGTAATGCTGGCACTCCCCCCCGCCCTATTGCTCCCCCCCCACCAAATCTCTTAGTTCTCGTCAATTCGTGGCTCTTTTTTTTTTTTTTTTGCACGGACACTTTTACCTGTTCGCTGAGTGTTTGCATCTTTTTTTCCTTTAAGAACAAGCACCTGCTTTCGCAGGGAATACCCGAGGAGGCCGCCGAGTGCAAAACTTACGAGGGGGGGAAAACGTTGCTGTGGACACGCGCAACCCACCTACTGTGGGTTTAGTGCTGGGCATGCGTTCAACAACGAATGGCGTGTTCGCGCCCCTCTAGCCTCCGTCGAAGTAAGCGCCGGGCGGGGGGGTCCTTCCGGGTATTTTCTCTGTGCTTTCTCACGAGCCCAAGCCCCTTTCCGGGCGGTCTTGACTGAGAGAATGCGTGCCCCTATTGCCGGGGGGGGTCCTGAAAAGCCTGTTTCGCAAGTGCAGCGCCGGCTGCTTCAACCCGGGAAGGGCACCAAGTGAGCGACGCCGCCTGCCCCCCTTGCGCGTTGCCGAGGTGCCTCTTGCAGGTGCGTTAGCCCTGAGGACGCGGCGACAGGGCATCGGGTCCCCCACCCAAGAAGTATCCTACCCCCCCCCCCCCCCATTTCTATGTTGTTTCTTTCCACCCGTGCGAAAGTGCCTGTTTTCAGGGTTTAAGTTAGGGTCGGTTTCCCAGTTTTCAAAAAAGTGAAAATAAAGTGAGGCTCGCCCCAGCTCAGAACCGACTTGTACACTCCTGTGCATTGCCAGTGTGCCTGTTCGCACTGCACCGCCATGCCGCACCGAAAAGAGCTGGTGGACCTGACGAAACTAAAACCAGGAAAACCCGGAAGAAATAGAGCTTGCAAAAAAAACCTAACTTAACCCTGCTGTTTTCCAGCCCGAAAAAAAAAAAAAAAAAAAAAAAAAAAAAAAAAAAAAAACAAAAGGAGCCGTGCAAGGTGATCTTGCGGGGGGAAGGAATCGTTTCGCGCGCATTTTTGGGTTGTCAGCGGCACACCCGCCGCTCTGCGAATATCCTTTTGCTGCGACTCGGCGCGTCCCTTCTGCCCGCGCGCCGCACCCGCCGCCAGCTTTCCCGGGGATTAAGCGTCCCAGTATTCTTCTTCGGGGTGAGAGTTCACTTTGTTCCCGATCGGTATTTCGCACAGCGTTGGCTCCCGACTGGGAGCTTGCAGTCGCGGCGTTCCAGCGATTTCCACGAACTCACATGCCCCCCCACACACTACTCCACCTGGGAAATATTCTTAGTTTAGTTATCTCGCGCTTTTCTTCTCTTTTTTTCTCTTTTTGCAATTGTCTTTTCCTTTGAGTTCTGCCCCCCCCCCCCCCTTTTTTTTTAATTGTTTGTTTTTCTTTTGTTTCCCGAAGTTCTCCCCCCTTCCTTCCGAAGCTTTCTCGTTGCGTTTTGTGTCTCACATTTCGTTGCTAAATGCGCTGTTGGACCAATTGATCCGCTCCCATGCGCCGCCTGGCCCATCGAAGGAACTGTTTAACGACTATCGCCGGGAGCACAAACAATACACGGAACTCCTTTTGTTGTTGTACAAGCACCTGCTTTGTAGGAAGAGACTGCCAGTTGCGAAAGATCACAGGACCCACCAAGAGTGACCCATTCCGTGTCACGTAGCGAAAGGCAGGCATGGTGTGGTACTCATCGGCATGCCGATGACTCCCCCCTATCGCAACAATATTCCAAGATCAAAGGAGGTAAATGTGGCTGTAGCCCACACGAACCACAGGTAGCTCTGGGTTTAGTGGCGGGCGTAAGCGTTTCTGCAGCACAAAGCAGTCTGCAGAGAGGGTTTCGTTTGCGTCGCTTTGGCTTCCCCTCAGGCAGTTTCAGAAGAAAAGGACAGGGCAGTGCAGCACGGGTGAGACGCGCCTGTGTAAAGGCATTCAGTTGTTGCGACGGGGCCGAAACCCCGTACAGCCAACGAAGCAAAGACGAAAGCATGAGCCGAGTGCCGGATGGAGATGACAACCCCTCGCGCTCTATCCGTCCGTGCCCTTCGGAGAGGAGTCACAGGAACCCTAAAGCAGCGCGTCGGGGAAACTCAAAACCGACTGGTGAAATTGACAAGTGGGCTAATACTTCGTTCAAACGTTACCGACTGAAAGCCATGCACTTTAACACCCACACATACGACAGGAGCACCGGTACATGCCCTCGATATAAAAGAAAGTGGGGGAAAGGAGGAGAAGGGCAAACCTACGCCCTTCGACGTCTTCGTACGGTGTCGGCAGCGTGGCCCCATCGCTAGGCTGCGTCGATGGCCATCGGCCTTGGAGAGCTACACGGAAGCGACCGAGAGCAGCTGCTGCTGCTGCTGGCGTCCACGGAGGATGGCGAAGTCCACTTTGACGCCGGATGCGGCGAGGTGATGCTGACGTGGGATGTGCCGCAGGAAGTTTGCGAGATCCCCCTCGTGAGAGCGCTCATAGACGAAGGCTTTCAAAGGGACCAGTCTGCGATGAGAAATGACACCATGCAACACGCCGTGCAGGAGCAGCGGCACGTGCACAGTGGTCTCGTGAACACGCCTCTATACAAAGAACCACCGGCGAATCTGCAGTCGATGGCTGGAGAGACCAGAAGCGTCAAGTGGACGGTGCGCTTGATCGAAGATGTGTTCACACAGCTGTTCAAAGCGGTTCTTGACGGGTACCACGAGGTGCGCGGGAACCTGTACCGGTTCATCTTCTGCTACTTCTCGCATCGTTTCGGCCTCGACAGCATCGTCGAGACCATGCTTGCTGACCTTGTTTGCAACGCGCAGCGGTACTTCCACATCTCGACCATCTGTGAATTGTATGCAAAAACTCTTTGTTCGTAGATACTGAGATCGCTGCGCCAGTACCCGGTCACTCAGTGGTCACTCAGTGGTCACTCAGTGGTCACTCAGTGGTTACTCAGTGGTCACTCAGTGGTCACTCAGTGGTCACTCAGTGGTCACTCAGTGGTCACTCAGTGGTCACTCAGTGGTCACTCAGTGGTCACTCAGTGGTCACTCAGTGGTCACTCAGTGGTCACTCAGTGGTCACTCAGTGGTCACTCAGTGGTCACTCAGTGGTCACTCAGTGGTCACTCAGTGGTCACTCAGTGGTCACTCAGTGGTCACTCAGTGGTCACTCAGTGGTCACTCAGTGGTCACTCAGTGGTCACTCAGTGGTCACTCAGTGGTCACTCAGTGGTCACTCAGTGGTCACTCAGTGGTCACTCAGTGGTCACTCAGTGGTCACTCAGTGGTCACTCAGTGGTCACTCAGTGGTCACTCAGTGGTCACTCAGTGGTCACTCAGTGGTCACTCAGTGGTCACTCAGTGGTCACTCAG
Source organism: Diplonema papillatum (assembly GCA_030068145.1). NCBI lineage: Eukaryota > Euglenozoa > Diplonemea > Diplonemida > Diplonemidae > Diplonema > Diplonema papillatum. The sequence goes on along the minus strand of JAPJBO010000223.1, from coordinate 53,206 downwards.
TGGTCACTCAGTGGTCACTCAGTGGTCACTCAGTGGTCACTCAGTGGTCACTCAGTGGTCACTGGTCACTCAGTGGTCACTCAGTGGTCACTCAGTGGTCACTCAGTGGTCACTCAGTGGTCACTCAGTGGTCACTCAGTGGTCACTCAGTGGTCACTCAGTGGTCACTCAGTGGTCACTCAGTGGTCACTCAGTGGTCACTCAGTGGTCACTCAGTGGTCACTCAGTGGTCACTCAGTGGTCACTCAGTGGTCACTCAGTGGTCACTCAGTGGTCACTCAGTGGTCACTGGTCACTCAGTGGTCACTCAGTGGTCACTCAGTGGTCACTCAGTGGTCACTCAGTGGTCACTCAGTGGTCACTCAGTGGTCACTCAGTGGTCACTCAGTGGTCACTCAGTGGTCACTCAGTGGTCACTCAGTGGTCACTCAGTGGTCACTCAGTGGTCACTCAGTGGTCACTCAGTGGTCACTCAGTGGTCACTCAGTGGTCACTCAGTGGTCACTCAGTGGTCACTCAGTGGTCACTCAGTGGTCACTCAGTGGTCACTCAGTGGTCACTCAGTGGTCACTCAGTGGTCACTCAGTGGTCACTCAGTGGTCACTCAGTGGTCACTCAGTGGTCACTCAGTGGTCACTCAGTGGTCACTCAGTGGTCACTCAGTGGTCACTCAGTGGTCACTCAGTGGTCACTCAGTGGTCACTCAGTGGTCACTCAGTGGTCACTCAGTGGTCACTCAGTGGTCACTCAGTGGTCACTCAGTGGTCACTCAGTGGTCACTCAGTGGTCACTCAGTGGTCACTCAGTGGTCACTCAGTGGTCACTCAGTGGTCACTCAGTGGTCACTCAGTGGTCACTCAGTGGTCACTCAGTGGTCACTCAGTGGTCACTCAGTGGTCACTCAGTGGTCACTCAGTGGTCACTCAGTGGTCACTGGTCACTCAGTGGTCACTCAGTGGTCACTCAGTGGTCACTCAGTGGTCACTCAGTGGTCACTCAGTGGTCACTCAGTGGTCACTCAGTGGTCACTCAGTGGTCACTGGTCACTCAGTGGTCACTCAGTGGTCACTCAGTGGTCACTCAGTGGTCACTCAGTGGTCACTCAGTGGTCACTCAGTGGTCACTCAGTGGTCACTCAGTGGTCACTCAGTGGTCACTGGTCACTCAGTGGTCACTCAGTGGTCACTCAGTGGTCACTCAGTGGTCACTCAGTGGTCACTCAGTGGTCACTCAGTGGTCACTCAGTGGTCACTCAGTGGTCACTCAGTGGTGGTCACTCAGTGGTGGTCACTCACTCAGTGGTGGTCACTCAGTGGTGGTCACCCAGAGAGGAGCCACAGAACCCAAAAGCAGCGTATCGGAAATTCAAAACCGACTGGCGAAAGTGACAAGTGGGTAGCACTTCGCTTCAGCCGGTATCCACTTTTTAAGCCATGGATTTTAAGATACACATACATGAGCGGCTCCCGTCAAGTTGGAATCCCTACGTTAAGCGAACTGCTCATGCCCACTCGTTCAAAAGGTTTGAGAGGCAATTGTCAATTCTTTTTGCACATTTACTACTACCATGATTTAGCCACAATTTAGCTACAACACGTTGTGGCTAAATTACCCACGACTGAGGTTCAACACCCACGAACAGTTTAATGGGCTATATATTCCGCGCAGGGATCACCCACAACTGAAGCTTCAACACCCACGAACAGTTTAATGGGCTATATATTCCGCGCAGGGATCACCCACAACTGAAGCTTCAACACCCACGAACAGTTTAATGGGCTATGTATTCCGCACAGGGATTACCCACAACTGAAGCTTCAACACTCGCGAACAGATTCGTGACGTTCCTGACGGCGCCGGCGACGACGCAACTGGACGTTCGGTTCTTCGTGATAGCGCGGCACCACACCTTTCCGCTGTGCGTCTCGGAGAACCGCGCGGTCGACGCGAACGACGGCAAGCGACACGTGGTCCCCCGCAGGTTCGTTCCCTTCGTCCACGTGGCACCCGTCATCAAGCGGATGCTCTACAAGCACCCGCAGGCCTCCACCGTCAAGGCGAAGCTGGCCGCCTGGCTTGAGGAGGCCGACGCCCAGGACAACCCGCGCGCCTTTGTCAAACCGGACCACGTCGACTGCTACGAGCTGCTGCGCTTCATTTTGAGCGTCTACAGCCAGCCGCCCAGCCCGCCGCCGAAGCACACCATCCAGCAGCACCCCAAGCCCCGCCTCCCCCGCCCCTCTGCATGCACGAGCGACGCGGATTCTGAAGAGTGTTCCGCATGCGCCGGGCAGGTGTCGTACCCAGACCCGGTCTCCGGGAGCGTCACGGCCGTGTGCCGGCGGTGCTTCCGCGTATTGCCGGCAGCTGGGGGTGACTGGGCGGCGGCTTCGGGTTCTGGGTACGGGTATCAGGAAGCGGACGAAGCCGGGGGCGGGGTGCAAATGCTGGGGTCGACGCAGCACCCGGAGCGCCGCTGCTGTCCGGGCCGCGGCGCCGCGCCGAAGGCCGGAGCCCCGGCGGGGGGCCCGCAGGGGCGGGGGTGTCCCGCCGATAGGCGCGTGCGGACCGAAAACCTGGCGCAAGCCGTGCGGAGCCGAGCGGCTGGCGACTTCCCGCGGGCGGCGCTCGCGCCCACGGCGGTCAACACCGCCCGCGGCGGCGCGCCGCAGCGGGAGCGGCAGCGGCAGCAGCAGCAGCAGCAGCAAAAACAAGAGCAACAGCAACAGCAACGCCACCGCCGCCAGCAACAAGACAACCGACAGCAGCAACACCAGCAACAGCATCAAAAACAGCAACATCTGCAGCACCAGCAGCAGGAAGAAGAACAACAGCTGCGGCAGGGAAAACAACAACATCAACAGCACCACCACCACCACCACCACCACCAGCAACAAGACCACGACCAGCAGCAACAACAACACCACCACCATCAGCAACAAGACCACCAGCGACAACAGCAACAAGAACGACAGCAACAGCAATACCCACAGCAGCAGCAACAACAACACCACCACCATCAGCAACAAGAACGACAGCAACAGCAATACCCACAGCAGCAGCAACAACAACACCACCACCATCAGCAACAAGAACGACAGCAACAGCAATACCCACAGCAGCAGCAACAACACCAAGACGACGTTCGGCGCGATCGGAACCACGGTTGCAAGGCTGGGGCGAAGTCGCAGCCGCCTCCGGGACCGGCCGGTCGGCACGCCTCCCCGAGCGACGACGCCGGAGCGTCCGAGCGGGCCGACCACCACCAGCCGCCGCCGGCCAACAACAACACCAACAACAACAGCGAGCCCGCGCACGCGCCGTGCAGCCGCCGACCCGCGCCGGGCCGCTCCCCGTGCACGGAGCGCCCGCCGGATGGGCGGCACCCCACCACCACCACCGCCACCACCACCATGGAGCCCGGTAGCGGGAAGCCGCCGAGTGCGGGCCCTGTGGCTGGCGCGTGGCTGCGCGGCAGCGGCGGGTTGATCCACGCAGCGCCGCCGCCGGCCGAAGCCGCTGCTGCCGGGGGCCCCACCCCAGCCCCGTCGCTCGAAAGGGACGAAGGCCGCGACAGCCGCAGCTGCAGCGCGCGGCCGCGGGGCGCCGACTCTGCGCAGGGCGTCCACCCGCCGCTGCATGGCGTCCGGTCGCACGCAACGTCCCACGAAGCGACCAATCAAAGCGCACACGGCATTCGCGCGCATTCGCGCAGCGTCGCCTCGGATCCTGGCATCAACCCGCGGGCATACGAGGCGCACGCGTCGTCCGCAAGCACCCACGAAGCATCCCGCGAAATGACCAATCAAAGCATGCACGACATTCGCGCGCATTCGCGCAGCTTTGACTCTGATCCCGGCATCAACTCGTGGGCATACGACGGGCAACCATCCACAAACTCCCACGAAACGACCGATCAAAGCGCACCCGACATTCGCACGCGTTCGCGCAGCGTTGAGTCTGAACCTGGCATCAACCCGCGGGCGTACGAGGGGCAGGCGTCGGGAAGCACCCACGAAAAGAGCGGCAACCGTGTGCATCCACGTAGCATCGAACCGCGCCAGCACGGTGTCGGCAGCACCCGGCGACGTGAGGGCGAAGCGACCGTCGGCACGCAGCACGCCATGTACGCCGCCTTCGTCGTGTCCTCCCACTCGCAACTGTGTGCGAGCGCCGGTCACACGCCGGGGCACACCCAACTGCGGAGTCAGGACAGTGCGGGCGATCCCAGCGGCAGCTCGCTCAGCTGTTCGCGCCTCGGGCCGGCTTCGCCGGCGGACAGCGCCGCCGCGGAGGGGGAAGAAGAGGAGCAGGAAGAGGAAGAAGAGGTGGGTGCGGACTGGCAGCATTCGTGCGAGGCGTCGACCGTGCTGCACGGAGACGGGCGCAGCGCACGGCAGCAGCACCCCGACCTGGGGGGCGCCGGCGAAGATTTGCGGACAGACGACGCCGGAGCGCGCGCCTGGGAGACCTGCGAAAACCCGCAGCAGCAAACAGCTGCCGGTTGGCGGCGTCACGCCGACTTGGGCCCGGAGGCACACTCCCGAGGGGGCGGCAAAAACTTGCGGGAAGGCGGCGGCGACGCCGAAGCGCGTGCCTGGGGGACCTATGACAACCCGCAGCAGCAAGCAGCTGCCGGTTGGCGTCACGCCGATTTAGACCCGGAAGCACACTCCCGAGAGGCCAGCGAAAACCAGCGGGAGGACTGGCGCGATGAAGATCGTGGGGGACGCGACGTTGACGCACGTACCTGGCCCGACGAAAACTTGAAGCAACCAGCTGCTGGTGGTCAGTCCCGAGGGCCCAGCAAAAACCTGCGCGCTGAAACCTGGCCCGACGAATACCCGCGGCAAGCACCTGCCGGTCTGGCCGATTCAGGTCCGGAGGCACACAGCTGGCACAGTGAACCCGCAGGCGGACACGAGCACACGGGAACGGTGCATCCACCGCCGCAGGAACGAGGCGACACGAGCAGGGCAGTTCCAACCCCTGGCAACCACACGGGGAGCGGCGATCCCGGGCGCTTGCGGGACCTGCACGCGAAGCTGCAAAAGTGCAAAATGAGAAGCCAGCCTCCCCCAGCCGACCGCCCCGACGAGCAGGAACATCACCGGCCCCATACGTCGAACCCCGCACACGCGTCGACTGAGCCCGCGGCATCGGAATGCGGGGCGTTCTTGGACGCCAGCTTTCCGCACGGGAAGAGCGACCGTTCCTTCCTCGCAGCCTCCGCAGCTTCCTCCGGAAACCAAGCCCGCGTCGAAGACAGGAGCCCGCTGTCGCCGCCCGTCGAGTCGCGCGCCGGCCGCCGCACGCCGCCGGAAGGCGCGAAGAAGCCGGCAAGCGGGCGGAGCATCTTCAGCCAGCGCTGCGACGAAGCCGAGATGGACAGCGTGCCGGCTGAGCTCCTGGGGGAAGGAGGCATCACGGTGCAGCCGGAGACCTACAGCCGGGCGAGCAGCTTCATCGACCCCGCTCCTGGTGGCGAGCCGATGACGACCGACGAGAAGTCGTTCCTGCACTCGCTGTCGACGGCGCTGCTGGTCGGGAAGTCGTCGGACAGCGACCTCGACGCCACCGAGGACTTGGACTTCGCCCCGCAGGATCCGACCCGCCCCTGCCTGAGCGGAGTATGCTTTTTTTAGTACTAACAATCTTGCGGGTTGCCCTTCAACGTACTGTGCAGGCTAAAAATACGTAGACAGCGTGTGTTCGTGGTTGATCGGATGAATTCCTTACCTGAAAATGACACAGGGGTAAATACAAGTGGGAGTTTCTGCTCTTCGTATTGTCTGACGAGAACTACCTAGAAGAAGAAAGAAAAAGAAAAAAAGAAAAATAAAAGAAAAAGACCGTTCCTGGTCCAGGAACGTGACGGTCAACCACAGCTTGCAAAGCTTGAGTCGGAGGCAGCACAGTGCCACAACCCCGTCCGCTTTGCCCTGTGGCTGACCGTCTCGACGAGCTTGTGTTCAGCGCAAGCGCCAAGCCCCAAGGTGCGCCACGCCTTGATGCTTTAGTTTGGGAAATCGGTAGCCACTTGACCCGTAGGCCCGTGGCTCTGCAGTACCGCCGAACACGTGAAGCTTGGCTCCCGTGTAGCAGGCCTTCCCTGGTACCTAAAAAACACTTCGGGCGGGAACCGAACCGCGGCCTTCCAGGTCCGGAGACCGCCGCGCTAACCGAAGCGGGCTACAGCGAACTACCTAGAAGAAAGGGAAAAAAGTAAGAACACATAAACTTGTTTTTTCTTAGAAAACAAAACTACGCATTTCTTTGAACCAACCACACCCTGAAGGCTGTGTGAAGTTCTCTAATCGACTTTCGTGGTGCATCAACTCCCTCAGTGAAACTGTGAGAAAACGATCAACCGGCATGCACAAACAAACGCGTTTGTCATTGGAAAAAAGAGACGATTGACAGCGTACTGTGCTAGATGACTTATTTCACGTCATGCACGTATAAATACACACACACACACACAACCACACACATACTTACACACAGGAGCGGGCTCACCTGACAAGTCTTGAGCGTATTGCAATGAGCACAAGCTTTTGATGCAAAAAGGAGAGTACTTCATTGCCTTGTACAATGTCTCGAGCCCGGAGACGGGCCTGTGCCCAGCTTTGCCGAACAAATACACGTCAACACCGCAACGAACCGCTGCAGGGTTAGTCCTATGCAGGCGTTGCCCACCCTTGAGTGCATGCAGGTTTAGTTGACCCCGCCGGACAGTGCTGCGTTCTTAACGTTTTGGCGAGTCTCTTGCTTTTTCGAGGCGACTCGTGGGGTTGAGAACCTCAGCCACGCGTTAAAGACTCAAGGCACACAATAGAAAATTGCTGTGCGAGGCATACGTAGACATGCGAGCGTTCAAGCCACCCAGTGTCTCCCACGCCCGTTCGTTGATTTGCCCGGACTTGCGAGCGCTTGATGACGCCTTCCACGCCACCTTCCCCCCTCAACAAGAACTGAGCCCCTTTTCTGGCGGTTGTTTTTTCTCTCCACGACATGCGTGGAACTTGCGCTGGACTTCGAGGCACACACACGGGCGAAGCACCCAGGGAAGACGTTCGCCGAGAAAGGGCTGCAGATAGGGGTGCCGCGGCCCGTACCGCGCCTCCGACGGAGCGATCTACGCCCGCCTTAGAAGTACGGGGTAGGAGCGAGGCGACCGGAAACTCTTCGGAGAGATGGTTCTTGCACTCCAACTCGTCTCTCACTCGCTCTCTCTCTTTATTTTCTTTCCCTAGAATAGATACGCCATTTCTTTGCAACCTGCTTCGCCGACCGAAGGTTCTGGCCAGCGGCGGTGGCTAGTTCTCTGCTCTCTCGGTCTTTGGCATCGCACGGCCCAAAAGTATAAGAATGCACTTTTCCTGTCGCTGTTTAGAAGACAAAGACTACCCCAACCTCCGCTTTCTGCTCCTTCGTAAATACGCTGTGTCAGGCGACGGGGACCCAATTATCCCATGGGAAAAAGAGATAGAGATGATATATTGAAGGAAGAGACGACCAGCAAGGATTTGAGGTCCAAGGTACATTCATACGCAGCGGAAAGATAGCGTATTGTTCCCGGTTAAGACGTACACACGGGTGAGTGTTAGTTTGTCGATGCTGAGTTTCGGAAATAAAGTTGGGCAAGATGATCGTTGCGAATCGCATCGCACGCATATGCAGCGTTTCTGCTCTTCGTATTGTCTGACGAGAACTGCCGAGAAGAAAGGGAGAAGTAAGAACACGTCGTTCGTAACTGATAGCACTAGCGCAAGGGAATGTTGAGTTAGGGAGGGTGGGAAAGCTTGAATTTTTCTTTGAATCAACCACACCCTGAAGGCTGTGTGAAGTTCTCTAATCGACTTTCGTGGTGCATCAACTCCCTCAGTGAACTGTGAGCGTTCCTCAGTCACTACCGTAAGACAAACAGGCACACGTCCAAAAAGAACAACCGGGGCCTACCCACGGTGCTGAATCGAGTTGCAATCTTCGAGCACGTATTCTCAATTGAGCTATCAGCATTACCTACCCCACGTAGACAGCCGCCGATACAATGAGCCGTCTGCAGACCCACTATTAATCCATTTACTCTGAGACTTGCATGGCTTAGTCCTTGCAACAAGGCAGGATCAAGGCAGGATCAAGCAAGGCAGGATCAACCAGGGTTCTTGTCACTCAAACCAGTCTGGACCGAGGAAAATCTGACGAATCAGAGATTCCCCGATACCAGAAATCGGGTGTAGACCTACTGTTAGTCTATTTGCTTCCCTTCGGCATCAGTGCGCATTCAGGAAACGCGGGGGTGTTGGGGTTGTAGCCATGTCGCTGCTTTTGATAGGAGTCCTCGCTGTGAGCGCCGAGACTGTCACCGTTGATAGCGGCACCACGCTGCGCGAGGTCAACGACAATTTCGTCTGCGTCAACATGGACTGGTGGCCCGAAAACCACTGCGACTGGGGGCTGTGCATATGGAAGAACGCCAGCATCCTGACCGCGAACCTCACCGATGCTCGGCTCATCGAGGCCACGAGAAAGCTGGGGAAGCCGCACATCCGGATAGGGGGGACGCAGGGGGATACCATCGTGTACAAGGTTGGCGATCCTGTGCCTGACTGCCCGGGGTTTAGCCCGCCGCCGCCGGTCGTCGACAACACCACGTTTACCGGCGGGTGCTTGACGATGGAGAGGTGGGAGGAAATCTACGAGTTCACGAGGGCCACGGGCGCGAAGCTGGTGTTCGGGATCAGCGCGAACTACGGGCGGGCCGCGTCGCCGACCGGCGACTGGGACCCGAGCAACGCGCGGGCGCTCATGAAGTACACCGTCGAGAAAGGCTGGGACCACATCTACGCTTTCGAGTACGGCAACGAGCTGCCGTACAACGCGTCCGTGTTTTCGAAGGGCATCCACCAGATGCACGCCACGATCACCGAGGCCTACGCCAACTCGGGAATCGAAGCGCCGAAGCTGGTTACGCCGGATGAGATTGTTTGGAACGAGGGCTTCTTCTCGGAGCTGATGCCGCTGGTCAGCGATGTCGTCTACGCGGTTTCCTGGCACGACTACCCGTTGGGCAGCGGGTATCCGAATCCCGGCTTGGAGAACAGCATCATGGACCCGGCGCAGCACGACCAGTGGATCGGTCTTGGGGCGCAGGGCTACGCACTGTCGCAGAACCTCACCGGCGGGAGGGTGAAGGTGTGGATGGGCGAGAGCGGCGGCGCGACCCTCAGCGGCCACGAATCGATCTCGAACACGTTCATGCACGCGTTCTGGTACCTGGATTCCATGGGCGGGTTAGCGGCTGCGGGGCAGGACGCCTTCTGCCGCCAAGCGTTCGTCGGGGGCTTCTACTCGTTGCTCGACTGGCGCACGTACTTGCCGAACCCGGACTACTTCGGCGCGCTGCTGTTCAAGACCCTGATGGGACCCAAGGTCTTGAAAGCCACCAGCTCCAACGGGCAGTCGCTGCGTGCGTACGCCCACTGCACCCCCGGTTCGAGTTCCAACATCACGGTGCTGGTCTTGAACTACGCGAACGCATCCGTGTCCGTGACGCTCCCGCCAGCCTCGTCCGCGACGAGGCTCGAGTACCACATGACCTCGCTCGCCCTCAACTCCACGGACGTGTACCTCAACGGAGGGATGCTGACGCTGCAGTCCGAGCTCTCGCCTTCCTCGACACCTTCGTCAACTCCGTTGGTGCTCACGAATCGGTCGTACGCCTTCGTCGTTTACACGGGGGAAGGCATTTGTGGCGGCAGCGGTTTCAATGTTTAATTCCTATGTGGGGCGTCGGAAGGCTGACTGGGCGGGGCGGCCTGACCTGGAGGGCTTTGGCCGCCGCCGCAGAGATGTGTTCTTTCTCCCGCCCCCGCGCAAAAACAACGGCTTGCAACAGACCGCAACCCTTCGAATTAGCACACCCTCCTAATTCCGCGCGACCTTTCCTCGTTCGAGAGGGTCTGCCCCACATCTACCCGCGAGTTTTTTAGCTGCTTTGCTCAGACACAGTAGTGGGGGCCTTCTCCCCGCGGTGGATTTGCCTGTGCTCACCACCGCACTGGTCCCGTCTGCGCCGTGTTCCGGTCCTTTAAGCCCACGGACCCATAAGGCGGGCTGTCATGAACGTGGAACCTGTGTGCCTGCAGACAGGACAGCGGTGTGAGCCTGTCGCCACAGCCAGGACGACCCACAGCCAGGACGACCCGTGCTACTCGAGCTTCTTGCGTTTCCTCCGCTTCTACCCAGAAACTTGCTTCCTACCAATGTCTTGCTTTGAAGGAACCTTTTTCAGTCTTTTTCGAAGACTGGCAAACCGAACCAACATAGCCTGCGCGCTTCCCGTGACTTCTTCGCAGCGAAGTGCCCCCTTCGCAATAACGTCCACCTACCGAACCACACGCTCTTTTCGGTCGTTTCTCTTGTGTTGAGAACCATTTACCGAAGGCCACCCGGGAGGACTGCTCTCAAACGTTATCCCCACCCGTACGTTTTTTTGCACGAAGAGAGGAGTCTTACAGCAAATGCTTGACCATTACAGGTTAAACGGAACCAACGGCAAAAGTGCTACTCTGGGAAGAGAGGTGTATGCCCTCTACTGAAGAACGCAGTATTTGTGTTGTCATTTCAATCGTCATCTTTTGATGTATCACGTTTTTGGTCTGTTTGTCTTGGGCTTGGTGACTGCGAATCCCTCCACCCTACGAAATCAGCTGCTTTTCCGTGAAGGAACACGACGATGCTTCGGAAGTCTTCGGGATGGTGGGTGACTCCAAGAAATTGCCCGCAAACGGAAAGACAAGCGTTTCTGTCCAATATTTGTGCTATCTTTCGTACTGCGTTGTGGATGACCCCGAATCATCCGCAACCGCAGAGGAGCGTTTCCCTTCACGATTCGTGTCGCCTTCGCACTGCGTTCCGAGAATCAGGCTGGAGGTAAGTCTGACTGTTTGCGGCTATCTGCATACTGCGTTGCGGACTAACCGAATCATCCGCAAACGCAGAGGACGTTTTCTTCACGAAGCGTGTCGCCTTCGTGCTGCTCCCTGCAATCAGTCTTTTGTGGCAAGTTTGATTTTCTGCGTCAGCAGTGACCGAGAATCACCCCGCGCCGTACGAAACATCGCACCTCAACCCAAAGACTTTACGACGATAGTTTTGAGCTGTTTCTAATTATTTTGCAGATGGTGGGTGCTTCCAGGACTCTGAGTTCCTCCATACGAAGAGACTCTTATCCGCATATGATCGTTTTTACCTGGGCTCACACATCAACGTTTGCCTCACACAGTGGGCTGTTGGCGTGCCGAATGCGGTCATTGCGTGACCGCTGGGAGTATTTGCTACGTGCTCAGAGGCTGGACAGGGAACGGCTGTCCGTTCCTGCGAAGTGACTCGAAATCGCCCGCAGTGCTGTGTGTGTCCGGTTGCTGACCGACCACCCAAAATACATACCGGCCAGACACCGAAAATATTATCGTGGTCGTGACCATGACCAGTTCCGCTGTTTCCCCCACTCCGCTCTCTTCTCCCAAACGACAAGGTCACCGCTGACCTTCATACGCGAAGACACCTGCTTCCCGCATGCTCGTCCCACTTCTTTTCCGGTGTGGGGGGACATCGGCGGTCAAAGTACGTGAGTGGTGTTAGGAGCCCGTGGCAAGTCCAGCAGATCTGCCCTGGAACCTATTGCATCAGGAACTAAGTTTGCTGTCCCATTGCGACGTCCCATCTCGTAGGATATTCGAACAACAATGCAGACGGCGGAACTGCCACGAGCAGGAATTGGGTGAGACTGTGCTGCGTGGGTGATTTGCTTCGGAACACGTCAAGTCGGAATTGAAGACACGGCCGGTGTCCGAGTGATTTTTTTGTTGACGTTCTCGGTTTTTCTTTATAGCAGCGCGTCACACCAGGCCAACTGTTACTGCGAGATCGATGAGCGTGACTGCAGCACGTAGTTTACCCCACGGAAAGGAGAGCCTGGTGAATATCCTTGCGGGAAATCCAAAAAAAGATTGCCCGGGTAGGGGAATGGTCTACTCAGTCGCCCTCACCCCCTTTACCAGTTACAGCGCATTAGCTACTGTCAGCAGGATAAGAGAATCAAGGAGTAAGTCCAACATGCGTGCCACGAGGTTGCTGCTGGGCGGCGGCGCGGTATGCACAATTTTGTTTTAGCCACATGCAAAGTGTGAAGAAACTGAACCGCCCAAGTAGGACCGGATCATGCTCATGTGCCAATTCGCCACCTGAAACCACGTCCAGGAGTTGAGCTCGGGGTAGTGCGGTCACGAAAACTCTAGTTTCCCTTTCTGTTTTCTCCTACTCTCGCGGTGTGCGGGGTTTGGCGCTCGCCACCGCCCGTGAATAAGATCTTCCGTGGCCCTCGCACACTGCCTCTGTTCGGTGTTGCGAGGGTAACCTCTGGAGCAAGGGGTGGCAGCTTTCTGTACTTGCCAGACTGTTCTTGTCCACAACAAATAAGAAAAGTAGTAGAATCACGCACTTCTTCTGAAGAAGTTTCCGGGCCGGCCGCAGCCGACCGCAGAAGTTGGCTCGACTAACAAAACATGCCAACTGGCTGATCCTGTGAACTTCAAGATGAACTAAAGCGACACATTCCACACAGGTCCACCCAAACTTGAGGGGCTGGTCCTGTGAACCTCAAGATGAACTAAAGAGACACATTCCACACAGGTCCACCCAAACGCCTTCAAGGGTGGTCGTAAGCCGGGACAGCTTTTCGCGAAAAGCGTCGGGCAGCTCAACGCCCACGAGGCGGCTTGCTTGCTGTGCGGCACCGCCACTTTCAGCCTGACGCTCACCCTTTGGTACCGGAAATACTTCGTCATCGCCGAGTCCAGCTGGATCGACACCAACTACGACTTCAGCTACCCGTACCAGCGTGACTGGGCCGCCCAGTACGCGAAGCCGTACACGCACCTCCGTCCCATCTCGGTGGCGTAGAACCGCCCACGCGGTTCCCTTTTTATGGCTTTTTGATATTTCCGTGGATAGGGGTGAGGCACGGGAGGGGGCAGTGTTGTCGTGCCAGGGCAGCCAGGTGTAGGGCAGCCCAACTCCTTCTTGCTTGCTGTGCACCGCCCGCCAGCTTCAACCTGACGCTCACTCTTTGATGCCGGAAATACTTCCATCATCGCCGAGTCCAGCTGGGTCGAAAGCAACTACCACTTCAGCTACCCGTGCCACCGGGAGTGGGCTGTCCAGTACGCGAAGCCGTACGCGCACCTCCGTCCCATCTCGGTGGCGTAGAACCATCCGCGCTATCCCCTTTTTATGGCTTCTTGATATTTCCGTGGATAGCGGGGGTGGCGGAGGGGAGCAGGGTTGTCGCGCCAGGGCTGTGCCAGGGCAGCCACGCAGCGCGGCGGCCCCACCCAATTGACTATGCGCCTTGGTAAATGGACACGCTCTTCGAATATGGGGCAGCAGCTGTTGACAGGGTTTCCCTGCTGTTAAGGATGGACCGGCCCTGTCGCGGGTGGGGGGGGGGTGCGCCCGAGCCACACCCGAAAAGCGGGTTTGCCACAACCAAAACGCATGTATGCGGGTGTGACGCCCTCTTTTTTAACTCCAGCTTCAACTCCAGCTTCTGACTCCACCGTGTAGGTAGGGCGCAGGTCAGGCGCAAGGGTTCATCCCTTACTTACAGAGTCTTGCACCTCCGTTCTGCCATTGACTCTCTTTCGTCGCATCGGGGCGTCACAGGTCGGAAGGGAGCCCGTCAAAGGTACACCCGCTCGAGCCGAAAAATGGTGCAACAGTTGCAACCGACAAGGGGTTGCACCACGACGAAAGCGCGGCAGAAGTGACCCTTCTGGAGTACGTAGCGAGAAGCTGGCATTGTGCGGGACTCATTTGCATGCAAATGAGTCCGGCACTAGCCGTCGAAAACTGGCGAATCTTAGGACGAAGCCGGGTTGAAACACCGAGGGTTGACGACTATCGTCAGTGTCCGGTTGCGGAAAGAACGGTCGGATTGTCGGAGAAAAGACTGAGGCGATTCGCATCGCGCGCAACGTTGCATGTCGATGATGCACTTGTCCGTACCCTGTAGGACAACTGCCGAACCCTAGACCGTTTTTGTTGTTATTGGCGCGTGCCTCATACGAAGTCAGCTTTTCTGATTTTTTGCCTTTTGTATTCGTCTGCTCTACTTGACGCGAAATGAGAGAGGAAAAAAAAAAGAGAGGAGAAAAAAGAAATGTGAGCATTGGGTCTATTTCACAGCGGTGAACCTTTTCCCCCTTCCACTGGATCAGAAGTCAGGTTAACAGCGGCAATAAACAGCGAAGACAAGCTTAAGGTATCGGACAACGGCAGTACTGAGCTTCTGCAACGTGTTTTTGAACTGAACCGAACCCTACCAACGATGCTGGATCACGAGCTGCTGCATCACCATACTCGACAACCGTCGGAGTATGACGACGGTACGTCCCTGTACATACTCCCCGTTGAAAATGTCGCTTTCCCTTGCCTGTTCGGGTGTCGGACGGTTGTGGGGTACACCTCCTATGAAGGACACACAACCACACAATGGTGGTGAGGACGCTCACAACTCTCGCTTGGTGTCCTACCAGTGCAGGCAGCCTCTAAAAACACTCCGACGAGTGTGCAAATCAGACCGAAGGACAGGAAGGCGAACGTATCCCACCACCTTCACGGACTTTGAGTTCAGCTGGTAGTGCGGTCGACGAAAATTCTCTAGTGTTCCTTCTTTCTCCGGCTTTCGCGGTGTACGGGTTCTTCCCCCTGTGTCCCCCTAAAACGAGAATACAACGCACAGGTGAGGTGTGTGTATTCAGGTGATGACTCGATGACAGACCCCGCATACATCCCGTCGGATCGACAGCAGTATGCGAGGGTAGCTGCTGACTACAGAGAAGCGAATGTGGTACTCGGCGAGGCTCAGGCTGAGTTGGCCGCGTATCGCCAGCGAAGCAGACTGCGGCCGGCAGGCAGAAGCTCGCCAACGGGGAGCCCCGCGTATTCGTCGTCAACGTCGCCTGTCGGGCTGGCCGGGCCTGACCGCAGCTTGACTATTCTGAAGGATGTCCCGCCTCTGTACGGCAACAATTCGCCCCTCTTCGGCAACGACGACCCGCCCTATGACGCCTTCAACCCGTCGTCCATCCGAACGAGGACCGCGTCTCCCCCGCCCAGCCCCCGCAGTCACCCGTCGCCGCGCAGAGACCTGATCTCGCCGGTCCTGCCGCCTTCCTTCTCGGCGCTGCCTTCCGTCCACACACCCCTCGCAGGCGCCCGGCGAGAGTTCCCGCCGCTCACACCGCGCGCCCCGTCCGTAGCTGAAGCGGGCCTCGTCTATCCCCGCGCGTCGTCGCCCGTCTTCGCCCCGCCTCACTACGTATGCTGATTCCTGCTGGGGTTCTGTTTGTGTTTGTACAGGTAAATTTCCCTTATATCCCACCCCAAACAAAAAATTGTGCCCTTCTCTATCCCAGTTTGGGATACAAGTTAATAAGGGCACAAAATTTTGTTTGAAGCGGGATATAAGGGCACAAATTTGTTTTGAGTGGGATATATGGGCATTACACGGGCCATTCACATATCCACCTGCTTTGTACAAAATACCTGAGGAGACTGTTCAATAGTGTGGTACTCATCAGCAAGCCGATGACCCGGGGACTCCCCACATCGCAACAGGAGTCCCATCTCAAAGGACTGTAGCCCACACGAAAAACTGGTAAATCTGGGTCCAGTGGCGGGCGTAAGCGTTCAACAAACCGCATCAATGCCGTTGGGGGTATCAGCTTTGGCTTCCGGCCTCATCTTGGATCCCCACGCTCTCGTTCTTGATTAATGAAGTCATTATTGTCGAATGCTTTCGCAGAAGTTCGTCGTCCCACGATCTTACCATTCCACCTCTGATATTGCCGTGCACACAACGCCCAGCACTCTCCTACACAGCAGCGGGACCCCGCGAGCGACGTCTTCGACCCGCAGCACGTGTTCGCATCGCCGGCCGGGAGCCCGCACGAGGTCGGCCACCACCGGGCCCTGACCCCCGCAAGCCGCAGTGGCGGGGCGCCGGCGCGTCTGGCGGGAGGCGGTCACCGTCCGCGTCACAGTCGCCCTGCATCAAAATCACACTGCCCTGCCATCAAAAGCGTACACTGCCTCAAGATAAGCACACAATGCCCTGCACTACAAGCGCACACTGCCTTAAGATAAGACACAATGCCCTGCACTACAAACGCACACTGCCCTGCGTCAAAAACGCACACTGCCTCAAGATAAGCACACAATGCCCTGCACTACAAGCGCACACTGCCTCAAGATAAGACACAATGCCCTGCACTACAAACGCACACTGCCCTGCCATCAAAAGCGTACACTGCCTCAAGATAAGCACACAATGCCCTGCACTAAAAGCGCACACTGCCCTGCGTCAAAAGGGCACACTGCCTCAAGATAAGCACACAATGCCCTGCACTACGAGCGCACACTGCCTCAAGATAAGACACAATGCCCTGCACTAAAAGCGCACACGTGCACGTACTGCGCACAACGCCTCAAGAAAACTACACACACACACTGCCCTGCCATCAAAAGCGCACACTGCCTCAAGATAAGCACACAATGCCCTGCACTAAAAGCGCACACTGCCCTGTGTCAAAAGTGCACACTGCCGTGCAAGTACGGCACACAACGCCCAGCACTCTCCTACACAGCAGCGGGACCCCGTCTTCGACCCGCAGCACGTGTTCGCATCGCCGGCCGGGAGCCCGCACGAGGTCGGCCACCACCACCGGGCCCTGACCCCCCGCAAGCCGCAGTGGCGTGGCGCCGGCGCGTCCGGCGGGAGGCGGTCGCCGTCCGCGTAACAGTCGCCCTGCATCACAAAATCACACTGCCCTGCCATCAAAAGCGTACACTGCCTCAAGATAAGCACACAATGCCGTGCACGTGCGCACAACGCCTCAAGAAAACCACACACACTGCCCTGCCATCAAAAGCATACACTGCCTCAAGATAAGCACACAGTGCCCTGCACTACAAGCGCACACTGCTCAAGATAAGCACACAATGCCCTGCACCACAAGCGCACACTGCCGTGCAAGTACAGCACACAACGCCCAGCACTCTCCTACACAGCAGCGGGACCCCGCGAGCGACGTCTTCGACCCGCAGCACGTGTTCGCATCGCCGGCCGGGAGCCCGCACGAGGTCGGCCACCACCGGGCCCTGACCCCCCGCAAGCCGCAGTGGCGGGGCGCCGGCGCGTCCGGCGGGAGGCGGTCGCCGTCCGCGGGGCCGCAAGAACGCGCCTTTTTCAGCCTGCGCCCCGACGACGGCCCGCGGGCTCCCGGCAGCCCGCGCCGCGACGACAGCGGCGCGTACCTGTTCGTCGGCAAGCGGGTCGAAGTCCCCGGGGAAGAAGCCCTGCGGCACCACTCGGCGTGGATTAAAGCTTGCTTCTGGCTGGCGTCGAGCCCCGACACGGCGAGCTACTGCAACCGCGAAGCTACGGTCACAGCCGTGAACCCGCTGACCGTCGACGTCAGGTTTGACATACTTTTACATAAGCGCCAGCTTGGAAGGAAATGCTCGACAAAGCTGCCAAACAAAGAACCTAAGGGATTCCCAAGTGCTGTAACTACCGAACCACGTGTTGAACGGACGTGAGGTCATGCGGTTCTGCCCCCACACGACAAGACACGCAAACACGTGTGTGAAACAAAAAACAACACACGGTGGTGTAAGCGAAGAACAAATCAGATTGTGTTTTTGTATTGTATTTGCCCCTCTGCCCCTATTTCCCATTCGGTGTCAAAGGAGCAGCGTCGAGAATTTTGTAGACAGCTTCTGAGGCTGGACCGTGTAAGCACCTGCTTTGTAGAACACTTGAGAAAGCTTCCAGTAGCAAAATCTCAAAGGAAGTAAATGTGCATGTGTAATATGTGTTAAATCTGGGTTTAGTGGCGGGCGTAAGCGTCCAACGAAAAGTCTTTCAAATTTTCCTTGAAAGAAGACATGAGGCAGTGATCTGCCCAAACATTAAACTAAGATTTTCCCCCCGCTGCCCGCAGGTTCGACGACGGGGAGAGTGTGGTGCTGCCGAAGACTCTGTTCACACGCGACGGCCCGCGCCTGCCGCAAGGCTTCGAGCGAGAGGACATCGGGCTTCTCCGCGAGCCGTTGGCCCGCGACTTCGACGACAACGCGTATTACTACTACACGACAGGTCCGCCCGGCACTTCGCCGCACCTGCCGGCTGCACACAGCCGCCGGGGCGCGGCGCACTCCAACAGGGCACACTCCGATATGGTGCCGTCCGACATCCCGCCTCCCCGGCGCGCCCGGGTCCTCAGCGTCAACCCCCAGGCCGCCTTGAGCGACGACTTCGTCTTCAACCTTGCGTCCCAGGCAGCGTTGAACTACGAGCTGATTCTCGAGCAAGAGCGCCACGCGTACCGCGCTTTGCTCGGCCAGCTCTTGCTCTAGCAGCAAAGATAGTTCCGAAGTGGCATACATCAAGGTGCAAACCAGCTTCCGCCGCTCTCAGTGCATCTTTCAACTTTCCTCCCAGGCTGTGTTGGAATACGAGCTGATTGCCGGACTAAGGCGGCATGCATGTCAAACCTTGCTCGGCAAGTTCTTCTGGGAGTTCCGAAGTAGCACACAGAAAGGTGTACCCCTGCCGCGTACAGTGCATCTTTCATGTTTCCTCCCGGGCTGCATTGGAATACGAGCGAGCTGAACGGGGACTGAAGCGGCATGCGTATTGCTCGGTAAACTTCTTGCTCCAGCATTCCTTCTGAAGAGTCCGGGCTTTTAGGGTTTGGTCCCATCTCACCTTTGAAACACGGCTGAGTCACGCGTGCTCTTGACAGACGCGAGCGTCCAACATTACCACATAGCGACTGTGACGCACGTGCACATTGACAAGGGGTCACTCGGATGAGCTTCGTTTCTTCACCGCCGCAGGTTCCCCCCTGCCCTGGGAGGTCTGCTTGGCTGCCTTCGGGTTGTGCTCCCGTGTCGGTGTGGTTGTATCGCTTTGGACTCCTCTGAAGACGTTAGTGGGGAGTCACCAGCATAGAAAACCACCCGCCCTAGCCTGGTCTTTTCTTTCTTCGGACGAAATCGATCAGATGCGGACTCAGATTCCTCTTGAGACTCAGACGAGCGAACGAGATTCCCTGCCTGTTGCTTTTGGCTGTATTGGTCGATTGGGCGTGTAAACTTCCGAACTGGTCCAGTTAATTCTGCACGAGACGCATTCCGGAGCGAAACATCCGCAAACACCTCAATGGTGAACACTCTCTCATGAGCCACCCTGTATTCCCTTTCTGTCTTGTACACGAGTGTCTTCTTTGACCGCCTTCGCGCAATATAACGGAGAAGCATCTTCCTTCTGCGGCCTTTCCTCTGCCTTCTCCAGCGGCGATCCAAGCGGGTCGCTGGGAAAAGCCCAGCTGGCCATGGAATCCACCGAGCAACATTTAACTGGCGGAAGGGGCTTAGCCCTCCTCTTTTCGACTGGCTTTTGACACGAACGCCCTCCAGCTTGCTTGTTTACGATCTGATAACCAACCGCGTATGCCTCCCCAACATGAGACAATGTGTCGTGTAACCTATCTGATTGGAGGCATTGGGGAAAGCGCTTCCTCGACCTATTCTCAAACTTTAGATGGGCGTGAGCTCGGGGTTACTTCATTGAACCCTGACGTAGAATCCTGGTTCTAAGTGGGCCACTTCAGGGAAGCAGGACTGGCGACGCGGGATGAACCGAGAGCTGACTTAAGGTGTCCGAGTGACCGCTCATCAGATCCCACAAAACGTGTCGTTGACAGCCGGGACGGTGGCCACGGAAGTAGCATCCGATAATGAGTGTGTAACAACTCACCTGAATGGTAACTGAGGACTTTTGATTGCTGCGAAACTGCTGCGAAACAACGAAGAAACTGTCCGTAAATATCATGTTTGCAGGGGAGAAAGAACCATACATGCTGCCGAACGCGAGGAGACCGCAGGATGCTGCGCGCGGGTGGTCGGCTGTTGGCACCGAAGATGTCGAAGGAGGTGAAGCAGTCCTTTAAGTTCCTGAAGGCCAATGCAGCCATGAACAAGGAAGAGCTGAAGATGACGTTCCGAAGCCTAGCCAAGCAGCTTCACCCCGACGTTAATCAAGGCAATGACACGAAGATGAAGGAGCTGAACAGGGCGTACGCCGTTGTCACGCAGTACATTGAAGAACACAACATATCCTCGACCGCCAGCACAGCACGCGCACCGCGCAAAGCAGAGGACAGACAGGCAAAGCAACAAGAGCTGTCATTGGTGCAGCGGCTCGCTCGCTGGATGCGGGAATCTGCCGCCGACGATTCGAAGCAGGCCCGCGAGGATCCCACCGTCCAATGGAAAGACTACATCGAAAAACAGCGCGCGACAGGTGTGTTGTTTGTGTGAAACGGGAACGCGGCAATTTCCGCAAGAATGTCTTCTTTTTCGTTCGACCCCAGAAGGACCCCAGCCCTTCGTTCAGCCCGCCAGTATACGGGGTAGTAGTGAGTCGACCGGACACCGGAGGAGTGGCCCCTGCACTCTAAGTCGTCTCTCTCTACAACAAGCAAAATAATAAAACAAAAGTACGCATTTCTTCTCTCGGAAAAGGTCGCGTAGCAGAAACGTGAAGATGATGGTTGTCACGGGGTCGGTGAAATGAAACCGAGAATTCCGGGTAAGCCCGGTTATTAGATTCACGGTTAAACGAAGCTAGCGCACAAAGTACGCACACCTACTTTCCGACAACTAAATAGATGCTCTATTCTAACTTTCCGTTCTGTACCAAACACCTCTTTACTTCAGACGAAGCGACGCTGTTTTACGAAGGCATCGGCACACCGGAGCAGGAGGAGGCGTACGCGCAGCGCTTCCACGAAGAGCGCCTGCAGCGCCTCGCCGAGAAGAACCAGTTCCGGACGAGCGAAGACGAGCGGGCGGCGGCCAACCCTTTCTCCCCGTACTCCCGTGCCGTCGTGACCGAGCGCCTGCAGAAGCTGACCCTGGCCGACCCTTACTACTGGAAGGTCCCGCCCGTGGAGCCGCGGCTGCCGACGGGCTCTGCTGGCGACGGGTTCCTCGGACCTGGGAGCGCATCCCCTCGCGCCAACCCGCACATAGCCTTGGCGCAACGCGACCGGCGCGAGCGGTTCTTCAACGAAGATGTGTGGGAGCTGGTGGCGCGCGAGAAGCGCGCCGCTCTGCACGAGAAGAACAAGAACGTGAAGCGGTACATAGCCGCCGTCAAGCGCAGCGGCGACGGAGACAGCGGCGCCCGCCGGGCGCTGCTCGAGAAGAAGGTCGAGTACTTGCACGACTCGGCGCTGCGCTCCGGCGGCCTGCCGAAGGCCGCGGCAGAGGCCACGGGACCCCTCGGCGCGCGGCCGCCTTCCCGTCTTCGCAAGAACGGGGCTTTGATAACCGTCCCGACGAAGGATCAGATGGGTCGCCCCGTCACCGTCACTATGGCCAAGACTGCATTCATCGCCCGCAATGGCAACGTCTGATCGAGACTTGCTCGAGTTCTCTCGGGCCAGAACTGCCTTCGTCCGACTTTTTGCATGCTCGCAGAACCGTTCTTGCTGAGAGACGCAGCAAAGAACTCGCAAGAAAGCAGAGCTGCACACGAACAAGAACGTGACGCGCTACATACATAGCGGCGAATCTCGCCGGTCGGCGCTGCGCTCCGGCGGCCTGCCGAAGGCCGCGGCAGAGGCCACGGGACCCCTCGGCGCGCGGCCGCCCTTCTGCCTTCGCAAGAGCGGGGCTTTGATAACCGTCCCGACGAAGGATCAGATGGGTCGCCCCGTCACCGTCACTATGGCCAAGACTGCATTCATCGCCGCAACGGCAACGTCTGATCGAGACTTGCTCGAGTTCTCTCGGGCCAGAACTGCCTTCGTCCGACTTTTTGCATGCTCGCAAAACCGTTCTTGCCGAGTCTCTCAGCAACAAGAAAGCAGAGCTGCACACGAACAAGAACGTGACGCGCTACATACATAGCGGCGCATCTCGCCGGTCGGCGCTGCGCTCCGGCGGCCTGCCGAAGACCGCGGCAGAGGCCACGGGACCTCTCGGCGTGCGGCCGCCCTTCTGCCTTCGCAAGAGCGGGGCTTTGATAATCGTCCCGTCGAAGGATCAGATGGGATGCCTCGTCACAACACCATGGCGAAGACCGCATTTATCGCCTGCTCACGCGATATCTTCTCGAGCCACCTGCAACACAGCAAGCAGTGGCCAAGCTACCTCGTGCGACTTGTTGCACGCAAAGGCAGAACCGTTCTTGCCGAGTCTCTCGGAACAAGCAAAGAAAGAAGAGCTGTGTGCGATCATCGTGGCTGCCGGACTATCCTTTTAGCAGAATCGTGCCCATTCTCAATTCTCGGACGCAATGGAAGAGCCTTATTCAGGGCTTAAGCCTGCAGTTGCTTCTTACAGTGCCGCCTTTTCCTCCAACAATCTTTTGCATTTCCTTCAAACCCGTTGTTCCGGATGCGAAACGCGCTTCATTGTGCAATGGGCGGGTGTTCCATCGATCACTCGCCAAGCACAATAATCTGGTCTGATCTACACGTTTAGACTCTGGGAGCTTCATCTGAAAAGACAAACCGTGTCTGCCAGCCGTAGGCAGGATAACGTTGTGTCTTTGCGGAAACATTCTTGCCGCATTGATGCTGCCCGGCAATCAGTTAAGGTACACTGTCGTCTCTTCCAAAGGTTGTTTGTAAAACGTGCCAGAATACGTGCTCTTGCCATTGGCTGCGTCCGAACACGTGTTCGTTGCTACCGCCAAGGATAGCACGAGGTGTTCTGCACAAACGTGTGGTACTGTCGCCGCCGTCAGCGATTTCCTGCCGAGAGCGCTATCGCCACCATCGACTGCCTTGCCATTCTGGGCAACCCATCGGAGCGTCCGTGCGTGCACTCGCTGGAGCCAGGAAACGAGGAGAAACGCGCGTGAGGTTCAATTTCAGTGTGCCCGCGATTCGTTCGCAACACCAAAAGTTCGTTTGCCTCGGCATTTGAAAAAATAATTGGCGAAAACCCGGCAGGGATCCCATCCCCAATCCCACCACCCCCCCTCTCCCCCCCCCCCCTCCCCCTCCCTTCTCTCCTTTCCCCCTCGCGCCCATCATGTCTTTTGAATTGTGCAATAACCTCTACCCATCCCCGCCTTGCCCCGCGACGCGTGACAATTACACGCTGATCTCGTGGATGGCCACCGAGCCCTACCCCGGTTCGTGCGCCTACAGCCCGGCGCAGGCTGCGGGCGTGGTCATGGGGATGGCCAGCATCTGCTTCTGGATCTGCGTCACGGCGCCGCAGCTCTACGTCAACTACAAGCTGAAGAAGGCCGAGGGGCTCAGCCCGTTCTTCCTGCTGCAGTGGTTCGCAGGCGACATCACCAACCTCATCGGCTGCTACCTCACCCACCAAAACGCGTCGCAGACCTGGCTCGCCATTTACTACGTCACCCAGGATGTCGCCCTCCTCTCGCAGTATACGTACTACAAAAAGTACAACGAAAGGCTGGCGAGGGAGGCTCTCCTCGAAGCCGCCGACCCCGGCGGGTATGAATCCGACAGCGAAGACGAAGACGACGGCCCGGGGGAGCACGCGGGCCTGCTCAACAGCTACCGGAACGTCTGCGACGACGCGTCGCCATACTCCGCCTCCGGCGACGCGCCGACTCGCTACGGGAGCTACTCCGAGTACCAGAAACAGCGCATCGCGCTGCGGGGCCCGCAGGGCCCGCCGCAGCCGCCCGCCGCCGCCCGGTCGAGCCCCGGCACCCCCGCGACCTCCGGCGTGTCGCCCAGCAGCTCGCCCAGGGCCGTGTGCGCACTGCCGTCGCCGGGCGAGGCGCCGCGCGCGTCTCTCGACGCGAAGGGCGATCAGCTCACGGCGTACGCGACGGCCCGCATGAGCCTCGGCGACGTCCGGCGCGCCCTCGAAAATCCCGCGGAGACCCGCGGCGGCAGCAATTCGCCCGTGTCGCCGGTGGATCCCGTGCTGAATTCCAGCAAAGGCGGTGCGTTCGCGTCTCTATTGAAGAGGAAGTCCAGCTCGAAGCAGGTAAAGCAGGCGAAGGCGGACAGGTCGCCGCCGTCGAGCTACGGGGCGCACGGGCTTCTCAGCGACAACGTCGCCGACCAGCCGCCGCACACGTTCAGCCAAAGCGGGTCGTACATCGTCGCGAGGACTACCAGCGGCACGCTGCCGCCCGCGCCGCCGGCAGTCAGCGAATCGGACGTCGTCTCCGCGCTGTCGGCGACTGGGCGGAAGTCCACCAGCCGCAGCAGGCGCGCGCCGCCCGGCGACTGCGAGGACTCGCTGGTCGTCTCGACCGCGTCCGACTTTCGGACGCCGATGACGCCGGGGGACAGCCCGTCCTTTCCCCCCGCGGGCCCCGTGCCTGGCATCCCGCCGGCTTCGTCGCGGCAGGGAGCGACGCTGAAAGCAGTTAGTTTGCTCTTCGGCAGCGCCCTCATCTTCCACGCGATGGGCGCGTCGCAACCCCTCGGCCTCGGGTACCCGCAGCAGGGTGCCGCCGCCGCGCCGAGGGTGGACGGGTTGTCGCGTCGCCTGCTCCAGCTTTCGGTCGGCGCCGGTCTGGCCCCGGCCGACGACGGCTCGTCGGGTTCGGGCTCCGGCAACGAGGAGACGTACTACATCGGCATCGCTATCGGCTGGGTCAGCGCGTGCCTGTACCTCGGCAGCCGCGTCCCGCAGCTCGTCAAGAACTGCCGGCGGGGCAGCACCGACGGGCTCTCGCCGCTCATGTTCTCGATGGCGGTGATGGGCAACGTGACCTACTTCCTGGGCATCATCCTCATGAACGAGACGTCGGACTCGGCTCTTTGCCACCTGCCCTGGATCATCGGCTCCCTTGGCACTGTGCAGTTCGACATGATGGCCCTCGTTCAGTTCATCTACTACAACCGAAAAGCGCAAACCAAGAGCAAGGAGAAGCGGGATAAAATCAAGCAGCTGCTAGAGGACGGCGACAACGAGGACGACGTCATCAACTCTGTGCCCATGGTGTGCATTATCATTTTTGCTTGTTTTTGTTTTTTATTTTTGAAGGGGGAAGAGCTGTGTCATGGGGGGGCCTTCATGTGGCGACGCTGTTGACTGCACCTTAATTGAGTCGCGGTCGCCGATCCCCCAACCGCCAGCATCATGTACTTGATGCGACGCGGAACAAGTGCTGACAGCACCGCCCGGCGAATAGAGCCGCAAAAGTGGCAAATCGACCGGTCGTGGGGTGCTTAGCAGCCAATAGCCGGATGGCTGAGTGCACACCTCAGCAGGGCTGCATCCCCGTGTTCTAGCCGTGTTGTGTATAGGGCTTCGTGGGGGCCTGGTCAACCACCTCATCATTAGGCGCAAACCTTTCTCGACAGTGATTGGACAGTCGGGATGCCGGGGGCGGGTCTCCATGAAGAAGAGAAAAGTAAAGCAAGACCTGCCCCCCTGCGCCTGCTGTCTCCGGCTGCTTCGGCAGACGACACATACTACTACTACTGAAGGGGGAAGTGCTGTTTTTGAGGGAGCCGCCGTTGCAAGACCAAAGGAGAAGAAGAGGAAGAACAAGCGAGCTCACGCGCAACGGTCAACCGCAGTATAGCTGCAAAGCTTTTGTAGTCGGAGTCGACACAAGTGCCTCAGCTCTGTGTGGCTGGCCGTTTCTATTCGGCTTGTTCAGCGAGCCAGCCCAGCCAGCCTTGAGCAGTTGCCTGCCCAGGAAACGTGTCAGTTAGACTTTGGCGGACAACATCCGGCATGGGGAGGGGGGGGGGTCTCGGGCCTTCTTATGGTTTGCCGTGCTGCCACATGTCCGCCACCGGGATAGAAAAGGGGGGGGAGGGGGGGGTCTCGGGCCTTCTTATGGTTTGCCGTCCTGCCACATGTCCGCCACCGGGATAGCAAAGGGGGGCAAGGGGGGGGGAGGGGGGGGTCTCGGGCCTTCTTATGGTTTGCCGTGCTGCCACATGTCCGCCACCGGGATAGAAAAAGGGGGGGGGCGAGGGGCGTCGGCCACAGTAGCCTATAGGACAAAGCCATGGCCGTCATCTGTCCGTCAAAAAATATAAGGGTGGGGGGTTCTCCGCTATGCCGGCAAGTGTCCGCCAAAGTCTAACTGACACGTTCCCCCAGTGGTACAATTCGGTACACGGACTTGTCCTGTGTATGTATCGAACGAAACCCGGAGGCGCAGCACCGTGGAGTATCCAGCTAGCTTCCCCTCCGAGGTCGCTGTGCTAGTTCAGCAATCTTTGTGTGTTAGAAGGTCGGCTCACTGTTCTTCGTCCGGACAAGATCCCGCCAAGCAGAGCCAGGACCCAGCTGGATCGCAAAAAGAGAGGTGCTATCGCAAACACAAAACCGGTAGCCAACCCCCTAGGTGCACCCAAAACGCCCCCCAGAGTGCAAGCCGGCTGCCAACTTTGCTCGTTGTGTACATCAAAAGAAAGGGGGAAAGCTGGAAAGGTGCGCACGGCACAAATACGCATTCGTGACACACTGCCCTAAACCTGCAGGTATTGCCTCACTCGGTCTTCGCCGGGGCCATCCGTCGAGGTTACTACGGGCGTATCGGAGTCTGGTATAACGAGTAGAGACAAGAAGGTATCCGCACGCTTCAGGCCCATGCTCGTTGGACGGCAAGCTGCGCCGACCCGTGTACAAGGTTCTCGCAGCAGTGCCCGTAGGCTGCACGAACAAGAACTGCTCGCCCATCAAATGGCGCGGGGGGAAAGAAACTATTCGCAACTGCTTCGCTCCACAGGGCAAAGGGGCATCCTCCGCTTTTTCCGCGGGACGTGGTTGCACCAAGCCCTGGCATATCGTGTGTGTGCACACTGTTCTTCTGCAAATAAAAAAAATGCTGTTGTTCGATTTGCCTTTTCTATCCAGCCAAGGCCCATTCCCTGCAAGAATCAAGAAATCGGAGCATTGGGGCGTAGGTGGAGAGCGGCAGACCACAGCTCTCTCTACTTGGGGCCTCCCCACTGCACCACAGCGAGGATAATCCTGTGGTTGAAAAACCCTCGACAACAAATACGGGGAAGGTTATCGAAAGCGGCCTGCAAAACGGTTCTCGACACTGGGATAGCGGCATTTCTTTTGGTGGGGGGGTAATGCCGAAGTACTGCAATATTGAGAGTTTCCCCCAAAAAAAATTCGTGTATCGCGGAAACCATTTTCTTCTTTTTCTAACCTCGGAGTTTCATGAGCTAGTTCATCTCCCCCCTGAAAGCGACCGGAGCTCGATTACGCGGCACACTCAATCGCGCGGCGATACCACCCGGCAAATACGTTCTACAAAGCTTTTGTTTCGATGCAGATTATCGCCACAGATTCTTTGCATTCTAGTCCAAACTACAAGGCTCGACAACGTTCGATCGGGCAGGGGGTGAAATGGCTCATTCAACGCTAACATTTTACTCTGAAAAGTACGAAGAAAGCATCGAAACTTAATGGTCTCAGACCCCGCAAAGGCTGTCGGTCTATCTTGACAGACCGCGTGACGTGCTTCTTCAATTGTACACTGCCCACTAGGCACAAAAACGTTTTGAACGGCGGATGTCTGCAGACGCTGGATGTTGTATCCGCAGGCCCCCAGAGTGACAAAGGAAGGCCGGCACAGGTTCAAAACATATTATTGGTGCCTCTGCGTTCCGTCATTTTTTTTCTCGTCTATTGTTGTGTGATCACTACTCGCAAGGGTATAGTTGACTAGACCCTTTTTTGAGTCTGTTCTGCTCGCGTATGCCGTCGGAATTGAACGAATCTAAAAATACGGAAGACTCCCTCCCCCATTTGTGGAAGCAAACTGCAAAGAAAATGAAAGCGTGCTGTAGTATCTTAGTAGCACTGTTCGGAGAACTAGCATACACCCGCCAATTCACGAAAATTGTGAACAGCCATGCTGCACCGCTTTCGTACCAAAACGGATGCGCATGGATGCATTGCCCATCATCTGAAGTCTCAGATTCGCTGCTCCTACTTTTTACGGCTGACAAGGCTGACACCCCCCTTGTAAAGAGGGGTGCAGAGAGTAGTTGTACAAATGCGACAAATCTAGATTTCGAAAATGTAGCCACGTCTTGTGTTGCCGAATAAGAGCGGCATGTTACTACTACTACCACCCTATCTCGTACATTGTCTGGTACAACTATATCCCTACAACAACAAACATGCAAACTAAATTCACTCCAGTGACAGAGACTGTTCAAACACCACCACTTTCCCGGATCCGCAGACTCTTGTGTTCGAGCTTTTCAAAGCAGCGTCTTCAGCAGATAGTATCCGGGGGGAGGGGGCGCGGGGCACGGTGATTCGTACACACAAGCTCCAAAAGTGCCAGAGCTCCCCCCTCTAATCAGAAAAAAAGGCGAGGGAAACCTGACGGACAAGTGGACAGAACACCGTTCGGCAAGGATGCAACCCTACTAGAGTGACTCAGCCAGAAAGATCTTTTCAAATCCGGGGAACCAAATACAGAAAGCTCTAGTTTGGCTCAGGTAGTCTTCGTCGATGCACACACACACACACACACACACACACACACACACACACACACACACACACACACACACACACACACACACACACACACACACACACACACACACACACACACACACACACACACACACACACACACACACACACACACACACACACACACACACACACACACACACACACACACACACACACACACACACACACACACACACACACACACACACACACACACACACACACACACACACACACACACACACACACACACACACACACACACACACACACACACACACACACACACACACACACACACACACACACACACACACACACACACACACACACACACACACACACACACACACACACACACACACACACACACACACACACACACACACACACACACACACACACACACACACACACACACACACACACACACACACACACACACACACACACACACACACACACACACACACACACACACACACACACACACACACACACACACACACACACACACACACACACACACACACACACACACACACACACACACACACACAAAGCAACAGCAGCAGCCTGTAGGACCAGCTTGTGGCCGATACAGATTCAGGGTTTCTTTCTTTCCTTTCTTTGCGGAAGTGGGTTTTCGTCCGCAACACAGCCACCCCTTTGTAATTATTTCTTCTTCTACTTTGCTTCCGGCAATATCGGCAGAGGGACGTCTTCTGTACAGCATCTGTACGACTGGCTACGGATCCTTTTCGCTGCAGCAGAGCCGTTGGACTGTCGTCTTTTCTTTTCCCTCATGCGCATGCTTGCCGTGGTTCCTGCCTTCTCGGGCTGAATCGCTGCGCTGCATGGGCTCGCCCACTCGCTTTCGCTCGTTCAAACGAGCGGAAAGACCGGGCGGTTGTTCGAATCCCTTACCGACATGGGGGGAAGGGAGGTTGATCAGAGTGCAGAAAGCCTTCTAAGAAAACTAGGGGTCAAACTCAAAGACTTTTATGACTCCATGATGGAGAACCCGGAGCTACTAAAGGTTTCGTAGCTCATCTGTATTCACAGCAGCAAACATGCGTCGTTTTCACGCTGGAGGCGCAGTGTCCGACCTCGTGCTCGGGCTCGGACCTTTTCGACAAAAGAATGTCCCCGTCTGTAAAGGGTTAGCTATCAAACTTGCAGGCGACTAATTCGTTCAGAGAGTGAAAAGAAAAAGAAAAAAAGAAACTAAAAAATAATACCTATCATTTCTTAACCTATGCAACTCCCGAAACGGTAGATACTCTACCCAAGGGAACCACACACCGCTAGTGTGCCACAAGCTGCCAAACTAGCGCTCGGGGGGGGTGTGGTTCCCAACAAAGTCGCGAGACTCTAAATCTGTCCCCCCCCGGAGTGCCTGAGCTTGGCTGTCGTCGAGGGGGAAATTGAGACGCATACTTGGCAGTCAGGCCAAGAGCCTGCCTCATGACCTGTCTTAGTCATTTAGTCAGACTGTCGTCAGAAGACACTCCAACTAGGATGTCATCTAGGTCATCAGAGCAGGAGTTATAAGATCATAAAGGCTTAGCCAACAGACCAAAGTCAGAGCAAAAGCAGAACTGGGATCAAAAAATCCCGTCTGACTCTGACTGGCAGCTAAGTATGATGAGCCGTAAACTGTTGTCTTCACCCGTTCGCCTCTCGGTTCGGCTTTCTTCTGTTTTGTCTTTCGTCAGCGGCCTTTCTTTTTACGCTAGCTGCGTGCCGAACACTGCGTTAGCCAGCTACCAACAGCAACGTGGAGAACCGGGCGCACATCGCTCGTCTTTTACAGAACCATAACACGAAGCAACGGGGCAGCGAACAGCAACGTGGAGAACCAGACACACATCACTGTACGGTCGCACGAAAGTGTCCGTGTTTAACAGGACCAAAACACGAAGCAACGGGGCAGCGAACAGCAACGTGGAGAACCAGAAACACATCGCTGTCCGGTCGCACAAAAGTGTCCGTGTTTAACAGGACCAAAACACGAAGCAACGGGGCAGCGAACAGCAACGTGGAGAACCAGAAACACATCGCTGTCCGGTCGCACAAAAGTGTCCGTGTTTAACAGGACCAAAACACGAAGCAACGGGGCAGCGAACAGCAACGTGGAGAACCAGAAACACATCGCTGTCCGGTCGCACAAAAGTGTCCGTGTTTAACAGGACCAAAACACGAAGCAACGGGGCAGCGAACAGCAACGTGGAGAACCAGAAACACATCGCTGTCCGGTCGCACAAAAGTGTCCGTGTTTAACAGGACCAAAACACGAAGCAACGGGGCAGCGAACAGCAACGTGGAGAACCAGAAACACATCGCTGTCCGGTCGCACAAAAGTGTCCGTGTTTAACAGGACCAAAACACGAAGCAACGGGGCAGCGAACAGCAACGTGGAGAACCAGAAACACATCGCTGTCCGGTCGCACAAAAGTGTCCGTGTTTAACAGGACCAAAACACGAAGCAACGGGGCAGCGAACAGCAACGTGGAGAACCAGAAACACATCGCTGTCCGGTCGCACAAAAGTGTCCGTGTTTAACAGGACCAAAACACGAAGCAACGGGGCAGCGAACAGCAACGTGGAGAACCAGACACACATCGCTGTCCGGTCGCACAAAAGTGTCCGTGTTTAACAGGACCAAACCACGAAGCAACGGGGCAGCGAACAGCAACGTGGAGAACCAGAAACACATCGCTGTCCGGTCGCACAAAAGTGTCCGTGTTTACCAGGACCAAAACCCGAAGAGACGGGGCAGAACACCGTTTCGACCACGCCACAATTACCGCTGAAAAAAACGGACTGGCGTTACTCCACGCAAAGAACCTTCGGTAAATAAGTAAATATCAGGGACCCCCTAACCCCTGGGGCGAGGGAGTGGGGTTGGGGGTGCGCGGGGGGGAGGGAGGGAGGGGGGGGGTTTAAATGGGCAACTGCTGCGGCAGGGTGAAGACCGGGCTGCACAACATCGAGGCGCCGTGCGCGAGGCCCCGACCTGCGAAACCGGAAGCCGCCGAGGAATGCGAGCCGGCTTCGAGCCCGGACGGACCGGCGGGTTCCGGTGGCGCGGCGCTCCATGAGCACAAGCGGCACCGCAACAGCGGGGCGAAGCGGGATCCTGACTGCAAGGCCGGGAGAGATAGCCCGGCGTGCACGACGACCGGCGCTGCGACGGGCGTGCCTTCGGACAGCATGCGGAGCGGAGCGCTGCAGAACGCGAGGAATCTCGACGAAATGTCGGTCGACTCCGAAAACAACACCGAAAGCGGCGCGACGATCTCCAGAAGCCATCCTATGTACGGCGCCATGGACGCGGCCAGCGGTACCTACACCACCTTCGCTATTGGTCGGCAGACTGTGAACCGTCCCAGCATTGCCCCGTACATCCCACGGCTTGACCTTGGCAGGGCCCAGTGTTTGCAACACAAGCAGGCGCGAGAAATGGTGCTCGACGAACAAGGCGACGACGGCGACGACCCGGACGCACCGACTGCGCGAGGCCCCAGCCACGATCCCTTCTTCGCCTTGGACCCGGCGCAGGCATCCCCGAAGGCACCGGACAGCCCGTGGTCCAATGGGTCGCCGCCGGTGAACGGCGGCAGGGCGAAAGCAGCCCTCGAGGACACCAAAGGCAGCGGCGCGCGAACTAAGCAGCGGGCAAAGCGGTACGATTCAACCACAACAGCAACAGGCACCTCATCGTGGACGTCGGGCACCTCTTCATCTTCATCTACCTACTCATCTTGCAGCAGCCCCGGCCTCCGACCAGTCCAGCAGATCACCGCCGGCGCAACGTCTCCACCCCCCCCTGTCCAGAGCCTCATCAAAATTCCGCAGGGGGGCAGCCATCTCTTCACTCCCGGGAGCAACGCGACGATCTCGCGAGGGGTGTCGTCGCCGATCTCCGAAGACTACTACGACGATCCGACCCTCATGCGCCAAGACGATGATTGGGGGCTCCAATCGAAGGCTGGGCAGAGCATGGTCGCACCCGACGATTCTCAGTTTGACATGCTTGCAAAGACTCGGCCCGAATCGCTTAAACCTGTATGCGCCTTGTTTTTCTTTCAAGCCACATGCAAATGTGTGGGGTTCAGATACGTGATGATCATTTGCTAATTTGCCACCTGAAACCACGTCAGGCAGGGGTTAAGTTAGGATTTTCTTTTTAGCTCTATTCCCGGTTTTCCCGGTTTTTGCCTGTCAGCGCTGCACTGCGGTTCGGACGCGTTCCCGGCCCTCATTCGCATCCCCGGGGCCACGTATCCGGCCTGCGGCGGCATCGGCCTTCGGCCGCGCCTCCTTGCCCTACACATGTACCCGCCATTTCACCAGCGATGCTGCAACGTGGTAACACCATGCCGCTGCGCCCAAGCGTGCCCGCTCAGTTGCAAAACAGAGAACGGGAGAAGCCTACAGGTGCAACAAGTAAACTGCAAGTCAGGGGAGGAAACAGCAGAGACCCAAACAGGGAGGTAGACGATGGCTTCGGAATCTTTGTTTACGTGTAGCAATACCGCTGGTCATCAGATCCACCAGCTCTTTTCACAACTCTTTCTCAGGGTCATGGCGTGTTCTTGGGCAGCTTTGAGGTCTTCGAGAGACGTATATGCAAGCTTTCTTTCCCCAATAGTAAAGGTCTCTACGTACGAGGAAAGAACGTCATTTGGAATGCCATCCGCGGTGCAGAATAGTAGTGCACTGCAGCAGTGCAGTGTAGTAGTGAACAAGCCGGTTCCGGGCTGGGGCGAATTCCACTTTTTTTTTTTTTTTCCAAAACCGGGTTTAGCCGAAAGCCGGTTTTGGAAACCGGAAAACCGGCCCTAACTTAAACCCTGCGTCAGGTCAACAAAAGCTCTAGTAGTCCTTTCTTACCCAAACCTGAAACGGTAACCCAGTTTCAGGTTTTAAAACGAGAGACCTTTCCCGAGGGACGAGGGAACTTAACAGAAAGAGAGCCAACACTCCTCTTCCGAGGGCCCCGGAGGGGTCCCGAGTGGCAACCGTTTTCCCTGCCGAGAGGCCTTTTCCACCCCCGAGGGACCTCGGAAAGGCCCCCGAAACCCGAAAAACAAGAAACGAACGCACCAGTGGGGATTCTTTTCCCAATTTCCGACCACATTTGACCAGTGAGAGACTTTTTTTCTCCCAACACACACATAGTTAACCCAGAAAATCCAACTACTTATAAAGGGTGTCACGGGATAAGCCGGCAGCTGCTGCTTGCGGCTTCATCACGTCGGCGGCCGTGTCACTCCTCAGGTTAACCAAAACATTCAACCTTTTTCTCCTACTCTCGCGGTGTCCCGGCTTTTTTTAGAGCTGCCCTCTCCTAAACATGGAATTAAGATTTCCCCTCCATCGCGTTTGGCCCACCCCTCCAGTGAAAAAGCCAACCCACACAGGGGAACGGGCGTCGCCGACGGGAAACCACAATTTTCGACCGGAAAAGTGTCATGGGCGGGGTTCGAACTGGCCTTAAGGAAAAAAAACTCTGCCACCCTATGCATTTTGGCAGGGGGAAAAAAGCTTGCTCCGCACTATGATCTAGTCCAAAAACAATACACTTTTTCATAGACAAAAGCCGGGTTGGCTCGAATAGAGGCGATTCACATTGCATGTTCATATGACCTGCAGTCTCGAACATGGAACTAAGATTTCCCCTCTGTTCGCGTTTGGCCCACCCCTCCAGTGAAAAAGCCAACCCACACAGGGACGGGCGTCGCCGACGGGATCCCGGGGTTCGGGGAAGGTGAGCTCAGCGGGTACAATCCGCACGAACCGCAATGGCACCAAAGGCAGTTCTCGATTCTCGCCGAAGGCTGGCAACATGAGCCCGCAAGGAGCCAGCTTGAAGGGAGGCGTGCACAGCCCAAAGTCGCTGTTCAGCCCCCAAAAGAGCGCTCCGAACAAGGCCTTCGCTTCGAGTCCAAAGGGCACGAAACGCAGCATTGAAAAAACATCGCCCTCCCGCGGGTCTGCCGGTGCGAAGAAGGAGCACATTGGGTGCAAGACCAGCAACAGCGCGAGCAATACAAGCAATACAAGCAATCGAAGGACCAGTCTGAACAGCCAAGGCAGGGTGCGCCGTTGTTCTGAGCAGAGCCTGAATTCGGCGGCCGGGAGGGAGGAATCGCAGCTGTCCTTCAACGGCCCGATGGCTTCCCGAAACGCGTCGTTCAAAAAGAAAGGCAGCGACGCCACCAAGACCAGCAACCCCAACAACGACACGACCACAACCCCGCGGCTGCACTCTCTGCAAACGGCAGACATCGCGAAGCATATCGCCAACCGGATCCCCACCGTCGACCTACGGCAACATTGCTTCCATGACCCTGACACTGCAAGAAGCGAGCTTGAAAGGTGCCTCCAAGCATACAAAACATCAATACGAGAGTTTTATCTCGGTGAGCAGAACGCGGTGGACTGCGGTATTACAGCCGACGACGCCTTCAGCCTGTTGTCAGGCTGCAGGAACCTGGAAGTAGTCGATGTGTCGTACTGCCGGTTCTCCCCCGATGCTGTCGGGAACACGCCCATACCGACGTCTTTCGCCGAGTTGCTTGACCGGAATCCGAAGGTGCGAGAGGTGCACTTGGGGTACTGTCAAATCAACGAGTACACGTACACCAAGATCATCAAGACCGTCCTGACGTCCCGGGCGCGGATTCCGTCCCTTTCCCTGCGGGGCAACGACGGCATCAAAGCCGAGGGCCTGCAAGCGTTCCTTAAGAGCCTCCCTACCGGGGCGAACTACGCACTGCAAACCCTCGATTTATCCTACTGCGCCCTAACACGACCGGCAGTGCAGGTGGTGGGTCAGATGGTTCGCAAGATGAAGAGCATCCGGCGCTTGAACCTGTCTGGAAACTCACTGGGAAAAGACGGCACAACCGTCGTGTCTCAAATTCTGACTAATTCGGCCACCCTGATCACGGTGCTTCTCGAAGAGTGCGAGCTTGACCTTTCCGCCATTTCGAAGTTCGCCAGCAAAACAACGACCCTGGTCACCCACAAGCCCATCTCTTTCTTCTCCAACGAAACTGTGCAACTCCTCATGTCGTCAGACGGGAAGAAGATACTCGTTGGTGTCGCTGGCAACGGTCTCGACCCGCAAACATTCAAAACCCCTGACGCGTCTCCCACGCTTCGCCCTGTGGGCTCGCCAAGGCGACGGACTAGTGGGGCGGTGTCACCCCGAATAGGATTAGCATAGCCGTTCGAAGGCGACCACCCAGGCGAGAACCCGAGCCTAAGTCACCAATTCCGCGCTATTTTGATTCACTCCATGATCCTTTGACCCAGGTCAGTTCGGTCACGAAAGCTACTTTAAAGAAAGACGTTTTTTAAACTATTTCGAATTGTTTTGACCATTGGTCAAAAAGTCGTTCCCGATGACCACCAATCGTCGACCTGTAGGAAGTGGCCGTGCTCCCAAATGCCGCGGATTGGGTGTTTAAATACCGTGTACAGAAATAGGGTGGACCGCACAAAATGGTCTGACATCGCGTTTTCAGCACGCACAGCCTCGGTGTTGCGCCGGGGTGGTGTGTTGGGAGGCTGGGGAATTCCCAGTCAGCGTTGAGAACGGCGTTGCTTTCTGAACCCTCGATGTTGGCTCTTCTAGCCCAGCCAAGTAGAATCGTCGAAGGATTGGATTGTTCGCAGACAAACTGCGCAAGAAGTGAGACCGTCGGTTGGGTGTACGATACCGAGTTTGGACCTCCCACAAGGCAATTCCTTAAGGAAAACATCAGAAAACCCAGGGGGGGCGTCACCAGAAATCCAAAACTCGAAACCTACCACTCAGGTGCTCATAAAATGCTCCGAAGCGGCGGAAAAAGTGGTCAGACGCTCGTTTAGGCTGAAATAATGGCTGCAGAATGCGAAAACAAGGCCAAATCACCCCCACAAGCCAATTACTTCACAGAAGACGGACACGAGTCGTCTAGGTCTTGTCCCATCCCCTCCCTGGGACACACAGCATGAACTACTCTGTCTCTGGTTGAGCGAATAGTGGTGCGACCTGTACTCAGGAAGCAATGACACCCTCTGTTGCACGTCGAGACCCGCCTCCAAAGCGAGGAATCCTAGCATGCATCTGTGAGGCGGTTGCACTCGGATACAACACATTGTTCAGCACAGCAAACCACCTCTCCGCAGTCAAAACTGGAGTGCTCGGCGCGTTTCGCTATCTGGTTTCGTTGTGAGTCTTTTGTTTTGGTTACTTTACCGGCCACTCGTCTGGATCCGATTAGAACACAATAAAATCCGTGGCGATAGATCGCATTGGTTTGGGTTCACCTCTTTGCTAGTGCTGTATTGTGTTTTTGCCTTTGCGTCTTGTTCCATCCCATCGACCGCAAAGTCTGGTCCCGGTTTGTCCGAAATTTCAGCGCTCCGGCTGCGTTTACCCAGCCTCATGTTGCCTTTCAAGCCCCCAACGTAGTTAAGCTTTACTAGCTCTCGGGGCTTCCACCTCCCACAACCAAGTTCTACCCTCAGATCTCGTGTCTTTTTCAGAGCCCGCAGCTTTTTAAAAGAGGCAGCGGGTCAGGCAATGAAAGGCTCGGTTTAAACTGGACAACGAAAATACTCGAGGGACTGCCTTGTGCTTATTTCGACGGAGGCTCGAGGGGGGAAAACACAGTACAACTACAAAATGAGTCTTTTTTGTTACATAAGGGCCAGCTTGAAAGGTAATGCTCGACGATGCTGCCACGTGTTGAACGGACGTGAGGTCATGCGGGTCTACCCCTACACGACAAATCACACAAACACAACAGGTCAAAGTCCTGAGTGAGAAAGCAACACACGGTGGTGTAAGCAAAGAACAAAGTTTTTGTGTAAGGCTTACACCCACGGCTAAACCCAGATTTACCTGGGCTACAGCACTTTTACCTCCTTTGAGATAGTAATATTGTTGCGATAGTGGGGAGTCATCGGCACACCGATGCGTACCACACTATGATGCTTATTTCCTTTGAGATTTCGGAACTGGCAGTCTCAAGTATTTCCCACAAAGCAGGTGCTTATTCAAAAATACTCTGCCACATCGGAAATCAGTGTACAAATAGCTAGACACGACCGCTTTGTCAGATGTTTTAGAATTGTAGCTTCGTCACGTGTGTACGGGGAGCAAGCAAGCTGCAGTTCATGCATAAACGGAACACTGACCGAGGGTAACAGCTAGATCTAGCGTAGAGTAAGCGTGACGAGTAGTCCTGTAGCCAATGACCCGCTACTAGAAGGACGACACTTTCATGTCAATCTGTGCATCAGGCTTAGCTTAGTGGTGAAATCCACCTGAACCAAATGGCCACGAGCCAACCCTGCGATCGGACAGAAAGGGTTGACAAACCAGAGTGTGCAGTAGGGTTTGCAGAAACGCAATACCCGATGTTCCATCGGTTCGCGGACGAATACTAAGGCCCCGACTTTGAAGACAGGCGATGAAAGATGGGGAGGCCGCTTTCAAAAGGATGAGGAGCTCAAAAGAGGGCAACAACCCTATTTTAAACACATTTCTTGACGTGACGACATAAACTCTGATGAACAGCTGGTTGATCGGGGCGTGTTGGGGAATGCTCATGCTAAGTCGGAAATGTCGGCACAAGGGAAACCTTTTTTGCCGGAAAAAGCATATTTGACCCCACACCGATGAGGCCTATCGGACAAGGAAGTCGATAAAGGGATCGGAACACGGAGAAAAAGAGCAAGCACATGTCAACCAAGCACTACTTACAACTACTTCCCTCAGCCGAGATTGTACTGCAGAGATCGCAAGGGCGGGTCACGATAGTAAAAGGAAACGAAGCAACGTCGTAAACTACCCAGTGCCTTGACTGTTGGAACGCAAGTAGTCCGTGGTTGTGCGGGTCACCAAAGGGAACAGCTTCTCTCACCACCCACAATCAAAAGCGAGTGACAAACACCGTGATGTCTTTTAAGCTGTCTGACAGTGAAAGACCAACAACAACTAATTCCACATGGGGTCCGCTTTCTGCCTGCGCTGTCTTCTTTTGCCCTCATCTAGGTGGTTGAGTGGGACCTTAATCCCACTCCATTGGGTATCGTTCGGAAACCGGGCAAATTCCACCATTAACTGTCGACACACACCAGAAGTGTCTGATCATGAACGGTTGCAAGGACCTCCAAAAAGATTGGCGGCAAAAATCTTTAGCAACCGCTGAGGCTGGCTGACGGTTTACGTTTGGAACCTGACAAAGCGGCACACGCGCACCCATGGGGTATGAGCCCACACCTGGCTTCTGAGTAATAACCTACAGTAAAATAATGTTCTTTCCTGCACGATTGCTCTTGTTTGGTTCGGAAAGCTCAAAGAGCAGCAGAAGGAAGGACACCGACACCGTCTTCTCTCCTGTTCATCTTCTGTTTCTTGTTGGCGACTGTAGTGCGTACTAGACTTGTTTGGGCTGCGCAAAGGTCTTTCTCTTTATTGTCAGAAGCTTTGCACCACTCATGGAATGATTCGATCCCACACACGAGTCTGGTTGCCTGAAAACGACCCTTTGCTGTGAAAACTCCAAGGTGCAAGATGCCCGCCCGGCCAACGCTTTCCGTCGGCCTGGGGTAGGGATGTGCCGAGCTGTGAATCTTCTGCTGTGTAGAAAGCATTCTTCTTCCATTCAGTGCCCACTTAGTTATTGTATGTGCGAGTTCCGTTCTGCCTTGCCCTCACTAGTACTTATGCAGCTGCTCTTGTTGCTGGCAACAAGAAGCTCAGGAAGAAAGCAAGCAAGTTACAAACTTTGAACATCACGTGTTTCACAAAGCTCAAGCCTTGCGAGGGCCACAACACGTGCACGGGTTTTGATGATCGAATGCCCTGCCGAGAACCTCCAGATGTCCACTTTCCTCTTTTCAGATGCGGCGGGCACAAACGCTGGTGAACATGGCAGGGGTCCTGCCTGTAGCCATGGCAGGCGAGAAGGCGGCCTCGAAGCCCTGGCTCCACGTGTGTGTGTGGGTGCTGGTAGCAGCTGGTCTTCAGGACCATCTTGCTAGCCTCCTGGCGGATGTGAGTGTTCTTCTACATCCTCAGGGTGCACTGGCCGGTATAAGAGAATGTGACGCTGTGTAGCTGCTGGTCCTCATGCTACCCATCCTCTGATTGTGTATGCCCTGCTGTATCCTTAGGGCGGGTCTCACATCCCGTACTGTGGGTCGTAGTTTGGCAGTGCTTGAGGAATTGCGTCTGTCATCTCTCGGAGATATTCATCTGTGTATTAGCAAGCTTACATTGCAGTTCAGCTCTTCGCCAAGTCTGTCGCAAAAAGTGAAACTTGTTTTGCGATTTGCCTGAGAGCATACTTGGTACCGTTAGGCAAGTGAACTCTTTAATAGCAACAGCCGACGGTTGTGGTCCGATGCCTGTCTGACGTTTTGGTCAACACGATCGGCGCAGTCTTGAATCAGTCACACCCGACGAGTTGAATACCATAAAGCGTCTTTCTAACAGGACTGAAGGCACCGAAGCGCATCAAAATTTTGCACTTGTTCTGCACGGGCATGAAGATTGTCACTATCCGAGGAGTCACCCACAGTAGCACCGGCACGTTTTCGGGGTGTCCACCACAGAACTTTCATGTCTTGCTCGTGTTTCTCCTTTTCCACCCGGAAACAAAATGCTTCAAATACAGAGGCACCGATGTTGTGCGTTTATGTGTCTCCCCTCAGTTGTGGGCAGTGCTTGCATGATCTTACAGCTCTCATTTTGCTCTTGCTGTTCAAATGTACTTGACGTGCTGATACTTCGGCTGGTGCTAGAGTGATCTGCTTTGGTAATGTTGTACAGGGGTTCTTGGAACATGGTGTGGGGAGTGGCGAGGCTGCCGCGCATAGAAAGAACTCGTCTAAAAAGGAGCCACGGCAGGTGACACTAAACCTAAACCCCTACTCCGGGACGACGTCCAAGATGAGGCATTTGTCCGCTACTACAACCAAGATCTGCACTCATCCACACTCCATCGAGGCTCACGCCAGCGACTTCGCGACGTGGACCACGCACTCCTACACACGCCTGGCTTTGTGATACCAGTACGCGGCCAACTTTTACTGGGTGGATCGCTTGAGCATCATCCATTTTCGGGACCGGTGCATTCGGCAGGTGAGTTGTTACACACTCATGATCGGATGCCGACTTCCATCTTCTACTTCTTTGCGGTAATCTGTATACCTGCCACAGCGAAAAGAGGTCCTTGGCGAGTCAAAACGCATTAAACCGCTCGTGCACCGGTGCCTGACCATTTTCTTCTTGTTCATTCATGAGCTCAACCTTCTAATGCGGCACACATCCAAGCATACACATCAACAGGAGGCTTGGTGGGTGCAATGCGATGAACAAAGAAGTAGCCAGCCCACTGAGCGGTGCGTTCTATGCCGGTTCAGAGATATCTCTCGCCTCAGGCGCCCCGCAGGCTTTGTCGTTGCAAACGGATGTGGCCAGCGATGCCGAAGTCCCGGATAGCCGACTCCTCCTGCGCATTTTCCTCGGTGGGGTGCGCTTTCGTTTTCCCCTTGTGCAAATGACACCCCGGAATGTGTCGTTTCTGTTGAAGTACACGTGGGGGCCTCTGCGCGGGAACACGAAGCGGGTTCCTTTTACAGGGTTTCAAGACTGCGCTGGCAGTACATTCGGGGTTGCCATGTTCGACGAATGGATAAACATGGCCGTCCCGCGGTCAGAGGAGCACATGGCCGACAAACTCACGATCGAACTCATCGCCTTCCACCACGCCCATCTCCGCGAAACCAGCAGCGGCATTCCTATGGAGTTCGCGCGTTCTGTTCTCGCATCGGTGGACATTGACCTCAGTGCCGACTTCGCCATTGACGACACATCATCCGGCGCCAGCAGTATGCACAGCCCCAGTGGCTCAAACCCGCTGAAAGGCGTCCCGAGAGCCTTTCCGATGGTCCAAGCGGCACGCGCCCACAGCAACTCTCTATCTCCGAATGTCTTCTTCAAGAGATACTTTGCGCTGTGTCCCATCCGCTGCGAGGTCTTTTTGGCTCTGCAAAGGCAGAGGCTTGTCGACGTCTTGGACGTGTCGGCCGAACAAAACGCGATGCTCGAAGAGCGCAGCAATGCCGATTGGAGGAACCTGTACTGCCCCGCGTCCGTTGCTTGCAGTTCGGCTGCCGGCAGCTCGGAATGCACCGGCGAGTTCGCGGCAGCGAGGAAGCGCCCCCCTGCGTCACCGCCGCTATACTCTCGAAACCCCCCAACTCAGACACCACCTTTAACCGACAGCAGCTCGGCCGTGAGTGCCCGGTCAGGACAATCTGGCTGTCCCCAACAGGTGCCATCGCCCACCGAGCGCAACGCAAACCCAAGCTTTTATGCAAACCGCGAGGATCACATCAAAGGACTAAGAACAAACACTGCCCACGGACGCCAAGACGCGACAGCCGAAACAACGGGTGACTGCATTGCAGAAGTTCATTCCTGGTTTTATGGAAACAAAGCTGCAAATGGAATACCATTGCATGCCCTGCCGATGATCAAACGTGGATACCTGCACGTCACACATCACGAGACTGCAGTTGTCTAC
Organism: Diplonema papillatum; assembly: GCA_030068145.1. Taxonomy (NCBI): domain Eukaryota; phylum Euglenozoa; class Diplonemea; order Diplonemida; family Diplonemidae; genus Diplonema; species Diplonema papillatum. The sequence continues at coordinate 11,003 of JAPJBO010000223.1, read as the reverse complement.
TTCGACGAAGTTTTGCAACGCATCTCCCATGCAGATGTCACACTCGTCACACAGGCTGCAGAACCTGCGCAAAGCCTTTTTTACGTGCTGATCAAAAGGAGGTTACCTGGAGCAAGCGTCTTGGTAGCCATGGCACCTGCAGCCGCTGAAGCATTTTACTCGGCATGTGATCAGTTGCAGCTAACCCAGTTTCGCAGAGCTAAGAATGCTCCTTTGAAGGATTTGATTGCGCATGCGGCCGAGTGCAATTACTTTTCAGGGCCACTTCCGCCAGTGGTCGCAAGTGTAAAGAAAATGTGAGGATGCAAGTTCAGTAGTAGAGCAAGAGCAACTTTGTGCATATAGTTGCTCTTTTGTGCTATAGTGTAATTTGTCTTCTGCAGTGCTGTACCGCCTGGTTTTCTTTGAGTGCCTCTAGTCCTTTGCAAATTGTTAACAGCTCAACCGCCGCCCAAGTCATTGTTTGCCATCGTCTGCTGCACTAAGTAGAGGAACTGCCAGCTAGTTGATTGAGATGCATCGAGCGACACTGAAAGAACCTCAACGATTGCTCAGAAGGGATCTTCGCGGAATGTTCACCGTCGAAGTGTTAATGTCTAGCTCTCGATCGCGTGCGAATGCAGTGTGGCCGTCGTCGGCGATCGACGCACTTGTGTTTCGCCATGTGCAGGTGAGATTCTACGTGTGATTCGCTGTTTTCACATCCCATAAAATACAGAGGAGAGAGAAAGCCCTGAATATGGGGCTGCTGGAGCGGAAAATAATTGCAGCTACAGGAGGCCTCTTGCAGGATGTGATTCTCACGTTTGAGGAAGAGCCTTGCGCCGGGCTGCACGTGTCAGGAACTTTGGCAGGCGACATCAGCGTGGACATGAAGGTTAAAACAGCTTCGCTCAGCGGTCTGGCGAAGGTGCTGGCAACATCAGAGGGGACGGCCGAGTTGAAGGACATTGTCGTCGAACTGGATCATGCGGCGGTGACACTTACGATACCCACCGCAGATGTTGTAAAGGGAGAATCGTCGGTTGACACCAAAATACCGCGCATTGAAGTGAGAACCCGAGATGAGGCAGAAGCCACTGGCAACTTAGTTGTTCTCGAGGATATCGTGCTTGTGTACAAGCAGCAGCCAACAACCAAACCCGAGCTCCGCGTTCTTGTTGGTCGCATTTCAGGCAGCTGCGACATGAAACAGCTGTACATCGTCGGGCATTTGTTATCGCGACTGCTCCTCTCAGCGCCACCCTCATCATGTGTGGAAGGCAACAAGGAGGGTTCGGCAGATTCGTTGCCCAGCGGTGAACGCAGCACTTGGTCAGCAGCGGCCGTGCTGACAACTGCTTGGGCAAGCGCAGCGACCTTTCTTCAGGACACAGCACTCGCTGTCGCCACACGGCGGAGCTCGAAGCAGAGCCACCGCAACCTGGCGCTCACTATGGCGATTCAGTCCGCGGCCCTCGAATTCTTGCTGGGCTCCTCGCCAAGCCATCGCAAAAGACCGACAGCCCTTGTCCTCTTGACAGCCAATATCAAGCTCGAGTCGTTGACCGCCAGCATCGGGTCGCTTCAGCTCTATTGGTCTTCGTCCGAGTCGCCTGAAAAGCAAGCAACAGACGATGTTGTACTCACACTGGATGCACCTGAAGAAGTGCCTTGCAGGCCTGCTGTGTCCATCACTCTTGACACAACTCCTTCGGACCAACGCAGTGACGCGGGCAACACCTATCAAGTGTCGCTGGTTCCAATCCGAGCCAGATTGGACTTCCGAAGAGACATTGTGTTTCTCCTCGCTCAATTGGCTTCAACCGGACGGATTGTAGCGGTCACGGCCGCGCTTGCCATTCTTGGTGTGCCATTGCACCCTTTTTGCAGAATAAAGCGTGTTTTGGAAAATGTACACAACTTGTGCTGTACATGTCAGTGTTGCCATGCTTCTGCATTTTAGTAATACTGCAACTAAAAGGCACAGCAAGACACAGAGATAGAATACGTTTCGACAACAAAAATGTAGAATATGAACCATGATTGGAGATGTCGAAGCTTCGGGCGTTTCCATCCGTGGGTGTGGAGTGGACAGAAAGGGCAAGAATAACGCGGGTTTGCGGGCATACCATCAACCAAGCAACTCTTGTACCATAGAGACCCTACCTGAAGGAACAAGGCGCCTCTGGGTAGGCCCGTCTGACACAACCGGGAAGAAATGATTGCAGCTTCTTTCGCATTTTCCTGGAAGAATCAGGGTTCGAGCCATTATACAACGAAGTTTCATGCCGTTTTGATGCAGCTTCCACAGTCCGCCTCAACCAACAACTTCAGAAATCGCTGAGACTCAAAGGCACATCGAGGCTGTAAGAAGAGTCCGGGCAAAGTTTGGACTTCCTGATAGTGACGACGAAGGTGTCGGCGACGATCGATTTGCCGCACTTGACGACACACCTGACATAGCGCTGTTTTCTGCTATGCAGGAGTCTCGCAAAGAAGAGAAGCAGCAGCGTGAAACAGCAGTGTCGAACACATGCGCAAGAGCTCCGTCGATGTTGATGCCAGACGATGACTTTGCGACGTGTCTTTCTACACTCCAAGAGTTGGAAACAACACCAATGGCGGGCCAACACCCCAACCCAACGAAAAGCTGTAACGCGTCCGACGTCAACGATGGCGGCACCGAGCGTGTGTTCGACCGGCAAGCTTCGAATATGACAGGTGATGGGTGCCAGCCAGAAGTCTCTGCCTCAGAATGCACGGAACCTCTTACGAAGCCTACTTGTAAAACCCGCTTTTGTGTCACAACCAGCTCAGCTTCTTTGGAAATCGTCGGTCTCACAGGCGGCTCCTCGAGTCAGCAGCACCGCGTTGTGCTGCAAGCACTCAAAGGGCTCGAAGTGGGTGCCACGACGGAAGCAGGGGGGTTTAGCGTCAGCTGCGCTGACGCAGAGCTTTCGATCTCATCCGCTGCCCCGGCGGCTACAAGTGCGGGCGACCCGCCCGATGGAAGAGCGGAGGACGCGATTCTTACTATCGTTGCACGGCGCTTTTCTGCCATTTCCATCCCGGCTCAGGTGCAGCTCTGCCTGCCGGTGCTTACAAACATCACCAGTGTCTCTGTCGGCGATTTCGGCTGCTTTGTAATGGAGCCCGCATGTTTGTCAAAGCTTGCTGACGTCCCATCCAGCCTGAGCAACCTCGTAGGGCAGGTTGCACAAAACCTCTGCATCATGCTTCCCGCGCTCAAATCGCGGGGTCAGCAGCGGACGAGTACGACATGGCACTTTGACATACAGGTCGCCAAGGTTCACGCCCACCTTGCCCAGCATTGTGGACGGCGAGGTGGGCTTGACGTGGTTGTGCACAGCACACAGGCATCGTTCAATCAGCACCTCGTTGGCTTACCCGAAAAGGTAGCAGTCGCAGTGTCGTCCGCCCACATTACTCCGAACGGGAGCCTTTCTGCGATGACAGCTGGAAGCCGGTTGCTATCTGTTGGCAGTGTAAAGTACACTGAAATGGTCTCGGGTCAACTCTGTCACAGTCTGCATCGTGAACACATGGAAAAAAGAGAAGCATGTGCTGATGACATCGAGTGTCGCGGAGTCGAGAGTGCTGCAGTGTCACCAGAGCTGGGACCTCATGAAGCCGCCAACACAGAAGATTTGACTGACATCACTGATGGAGAGAGCTTAAGCACGAAGCCCCCACCGCATTTGCAAGAAGCGAGCTTCATATGCAGAATCGGAAACACAGCACCCGGGAGAGTGGAAAGGTACCTTCTCGGTGACCGGTTGTACCTGTGTGACGACAGACTTTTGGGCAGCAGCGAGTCGGTTATGGTTGCGTGCATGCTGGCGATCATACCCGGGATCCACACCTGGCAGAGTCTAGTTGGACAAGGTACCACAAGAAAGACGACAGCTGCGATATCTACCACTGGGACACCTTGCAAATCGCTCTTCACAGCGCGTTTATCAGACTGCAAGTTAGAAGGATTAGGACTTGAGGCAATTCTGCGCGGTTCATTATCAGCGCTCCGAAATACATCAACATGCACCAGGAGTCAAAAGGATACTTTAATTGTCGACTGTGCTAGCGACCTTGTAGTTAACTTGCAGCCACATGTATTTGTCCCTGCCTACAAGAGCCTTTTCTTGCATCTGCCTCCAGCAGAGTGCAAACCAGCAAATCCCTTTGGAAAAGATGCTGCACAGTGGGCTGATATAAGGGTCCCGGTGATGCAGATCAATGTGATACATGAGACAGAAACTGTTGGAATTGCAGTTTCAGACTTGCTCTGCAAGGTGTGGGACATTGACAATGGCCACCTGATGTTCCGAAGCATAACAGCCCACATGAGCAGCTCGTCGAGCGAATTGACTCAGCAGGAGATATTGTTGTTTGCACCTTGCACCGAACTGGCAATTATATCATGGGAACGTTTGTTTGTCGCGCATCTCCCCAGTCAGAAGGCCCTTCGTGTTTCGTTGGCCTTCCCACGACCTGTCGAAGCGTATGTATCAGGAACACTGTGGACATTCGTATCAGGCGTGCGTCAAGTATTCGAAGAAAGGCGACCGACACAAGCCGAACTCAGCACTTTGTTATCTCTTGTTGTTGTGAACGATATCAGTCTGAAACTGCATCTTTCGGCCCGAGGCATGATTTTACTGACAGTACCCTTCACTGTCGGTTGCACTCAGGAAACGAACGAAGAGGCAGCTCCTGTCTCACAAGTCATATTCGGGCACATCAAACAGTGTGTGGCCACACTTTCTTACACTCTATTGGTTGGTTTACCAGGTGCACTGTTGAGCTGTTCGGCTGCGGCATATCACAGTGTGTCAAGTAAGCTACTCGAGCTCACTGCAGACAGCGGTGTGCCAAATCCGCAAAATGCTTCTCGCAGCAATCAAGACAACGATCGACAGCAAGCCGGGAACTCCTCTGCTGAACCTTGCCGTGATCAAGTTGTGTGGCGTGTTGAAGTAGAGAGGCCCGTCAATGAAGACACAGATCTTCGTCACAACACCCAAGGCTGTCCACTTTCACATCTCGACAGCCAGCAGACCCTTGGAGGATTCTCCACACTTGAAGCGGCCCAACGAAGTTTGGCATTCTCTTCAATCGTTACTTCATTCGACCAAGAGTAACCAGAGTTTCAAGCCCCTCCAGCAATCCTACCTTTTGCACATACCACCTGGATGAGTGTTGCACTGTCTTTTGGGAATCGTTACACCTTCAACCAGCATGTGTCCACGAGAGACGCCAACCGATTCGCTGCCCTCGTTTGTTCCAATTCGCCTTGGAAGACTGCCTTTGTTAGCATTCAACAAAAAATATGCCAGTTTTTTCTTTTCCCTTCTGACACTCTAGAAGCCCTGCGGGCCCAGGCCAAGCAGGTAGCTCGGCATAGCTCTCACTGCTCGGCCTTTCTTTAGACCGATACCAACCGATACCAACCAATACCAACCGATACCAACCGATACCAATCATACGAAAACTTAGACATTGTCATCGGTTTAAGGCATCTGCTGATTGTACGAGAACCCTCTAGGCAAAAGCCCGTTTTCGCATTTCATCTCCCTGAAGGCACTGTGGGGCAGAATAATGCCAAGGATTGCTTTGAGCTATTTGACAGGTAAGACCCACCCCTGGGCGCCTTTCTGTCCAGAGCAGCATTCGTTAAAAGACACCTACACATCCAGCCGAACTGTCAGCCCCCCTCTATAGCACCCTGCCTCAACTGGCCAGCATTTTCCGCTGGGTAAGCGTTGTGGTGTCGATCTCGGACGAAGTAGACTGCATAGAAGGCACCAACGCACACACCTCCTTGCACTGTCACAAGCACTACTTCACCAAGGATACTCCATAACCCCTGGATTCTCAAGCTAACTTTCACTCGAAAAAAGAAAGCAACATGCTGTTCAGAGTCGTGCCGGCTATCGTGATGCTGCAACTCTCTGCTGTGGTGGACCTGCCACAGAAGTGGACGGCAGGGGATGCCTCGCTCTGGGGAGGTACCAACCTAGGGCAGTGCGGCTTTGGAACTGACGTGTCGAAGTCGTTCCTGTTCAGCTACTATGGAGCACCGGACAACATGCTGTACACTGGCGGCGCTGAGTGTGGCGTGTGCTTTGAGGTGAAGTGCACTGGAGCAGCCGGGGCTCTGTCTTGTTTTTGCGTTCTGCAGCCATTATTTCAGCCTAAACGAGCATCCGACTAGTTATTTTGAATTTCCCGAGCATTTTAGGACCACCCAAGTGGTAGGATCCTGGTTTTGGGCTGCTGGGGGCCCCCCTTTTTCCCGAAAAACAGGGGTCTTTCAGGGTCCTTTCAGGGTCCTTTCAGGGTCCCGGCGGTTTGGCGACACATTTTGCAGGCGTTTTATGAACCCACACCGGTGTGGATCAAACTTTCCTGGGGTTTCCGATTGTTTTTGGGTTCCGTTTGCGGTTGTGTCCTGGTCGGGCTGCTTTTTGTGGCTGCAGTTTGGGTTTTTGATGATTTTCCTTAAGGAATTGCCTAGGAATTGGCTTGTGGGGGTGTTTTGGACTTGTTTTCGCGTTCTGCAGCCATTATTTCAGCCTAAACGAGCGTCTGACCACGTTTTTCGCTGTTTCGGAGCATTTTATGAGCACCTGAGTGGTAGGTTTCGAGTTTTGGATTTCTGGTGACGCCCCCCCTGGGTTTTCTGATGTTTTCCTTAAGGAATTGCCTTGTGGGAGGTGACTCTGTCTTGTTTTTGCATTCTGCAGCCATTATTTCAGCCTAAACGAGCATCCGACCACGTATTTTGCATTTCCCGAGCATTTTAGGATCACCCAAGTGGTAGGTTTCTGGTTTTGAGCTGCTGGGGGCCCCCCTTTTTTCCGAAAAACAGGGGTCTTTCAGGGTCCTTTCAGGGTCCCGGTGGTTTGGCAACACATTTTGCAGGCGTTTTATGAACCCACACCGGTGTGGATCAAACTTTCCTGGGGTTTCCGATTGTTTTTGGGTTCCGTTTGCGGTTGTGTCCTGGTCGGGCTGCTTTTTGTGGCTGCAGTTCGCAAACCCGCACTCGGTGGCCCTGCGGGCCCCCTCGTGCATTTGATGGATTCTTAGTGCTTCGATGTGGGCCTTCTTGTCCAGGTTCGGCCTCTTGTGTGAAGAGGCCGACTCGAAAGAAAACAGGATTCAGCACACACAACGCAAACAGGAACTAGAAGAAGAAAAGAAATTCACAAGATGGTTCGGGTCGGAGTTGTGCTTGAAAAATCTGGTGTTCGAGAGTTCGTGTGGAAGCAGTCAAGGTATGTGAAGTTCCGAGTCAGCGAAAAGGTTCTGACAGAGCTATGGGTACATATTTTTGTTGATATTTTGACCGATGCATCCAACGAAACCGTCACAGGAATTCGAAGCTCCTACGAACGACGTTCTTTCAAGGGTCGCAACTTCGGGAGAACGTGCCCCCCCATTTCGACATGCAACAGTTGCCTATCACGTTTTCGGTGTTCCTTTAGCAAAGTGCTCCTGAGAGGTCGTGAAGTCCAAGAAGCTGGCCATCAAAGGCCCCGGAATTCTCAATGGGTGGTCTTGGGGTTGGGGGACAAAATCTGACTTGCCACCTCCTCGCGGTGTCCCCTGGAAACGTGTTTTTCGAAACGCGGCCAAGGCAAGCAGTTCCTTTGCTGTGGGTGAAAGCCCCTAACTTCGTATCTGGCCTCCGAGCTGTGCACCTACTCTTCCCAGGCGTAAAAAAAAGGTCGGCAAGAAAGCAGCAGCAGCAGCAAGGCAGCAGCAGCAAGGCAGGCAGCAGTAGAAGCAAGGCAGCAGCAGCAAGGCAGCAGCAGCAAGGCAGCAGCAGCAAGGCAGCCACGGCAAGGCAGCCGCGGCAAGGCAGCAACGGCAATGCAGCAGCAGAAGCAAGACAGCAGCGGCAAGGCAGCAGCAGCAAGGCAAGACAGCAGCGGCAAGGCAGGAGCGGCAGCAGGACAGCAGCAGCAAGGCAGCAGCAGCAAGGCAGCAGCGGCAAGGCAGCAGCAGCAAGGCAGCCAGAGCAAGACAGCAGCGGTTAATCAGCAGGAGGAAGAGCACCAACAGAAGGCAGCAGACAGGATAGGAGCTTTGAATTCAAATAAACATAAACAGAAAATCAAAACACAGGCGAAGTTTGTTTGAAGCGCTTAAGAAGGAAATCGGAGCTTGCAATGAAAGCAGTCTTTGCAAGCGAAGGTCCTTGACTGCAGTGTTTGGTTTTGCGAGAATTCCACAGCTTCGGAGAAAGGCAGCAGAGCAGCAGGAGCAAGAGTAGCAGCAAGAAGAGCAGCAAGAGGAGGAGCAAGGCAGCAGCAAGGCAGACAGCAACTTTCGTTTCAAAGAAACCTAAACAGGAAATTAAAACACAGACGAAGTTTGCGAATCGGGGCTTCGATGAAAAATGCAAGCCTTTCCATTTCGAAGGGGGAGGGTCGTTTACTGCAGCGTTTGGTTTTGAGAGAGTTTCACAGCTTCGATGAAAGGCAACAAGAGAAGGTTGCTTTAAGCCTTTTGCCCACACTTTTCTTCTTATTTTAAAGAAATGAATGTAAAGAAATGAAAAGATGTCCCAGTGCTGGCATGGCAGGCCCCTTTTGGCCCAAAGAACAGGTAGCCACCGTTGTCAGCACATGGGGTTTCCACTCATTCGCATTTTTTTTTGTAGCAGCAGAAACATCAACAAGACTGAAGCACCAGCAGGGGGAGAAGGAGCAGAAGCAGCAGCAGCAGCAGCAGCAGAAGTAGCAGCAGAAGCAGCACAGCATCAGCAGAACCAAACCAGGAACCCAAAACATTGGGAGGAAGGATGGGGGAGGGGAAAATGGCTATTGGTTGTCTCTTGTGTGCGTGCTTTGTCCTATCTTTGAAGGGTTGAAAGGAAGCTGCACTTTGCAACGCGGGAGTACCTGTCGAGCCAGTCAGCAAGATCAACCCGTGTCACTATGCCAGCATTTTGGATCAGATGCGAGCCCCTCCATAGGCTTTGTTGAGCGTCCTTGACGTTCATGCTTTGAGCAACTCCTGCAGGCAGTTCCTCGCAACTGGCCGAAAAAACTTTGTCTCACGACATTGTATGTGGCTAACCGCAGTGGAAACAAAACAGGAGGAAGCAAACCTTTCGAGGTCTGCGTGTTCATAGTTCTGATGATCCCTAATCGGTGGAAGTTTTGGGCAGATTAGAGACAGACAAAGCACACGCATAGCAACAATCTTTGGCACGGGGACTGTGATACTTGGGTATATTTTTCGAATTTTCAAGTTTTGGAAAAAAATATTATGAGCACCAGGCAGCACCAGCAGGAGGCACACACCAGCCAGCACCAGCAGCAGGCAGCACCAACGGCAGGCAGCACCAACGGCAGGCAGCACACGCAGGCACCAGCAGGAAGCACATAGCAGGCAGCGCAGTACCAGCAGACACCCACCCAGGCCAGCACCCAGCAAGTCAGCACCAGCAAGTCAGCACCAGCAAGTCAGCACCAGCAAGTCAGCACCAGCAAGTCAGCACCAGCAAGTCAGCACCAGCAAGTCAGCACCAGCAAGTCAGCACCAGCAAGTCAGCACCAGCAAGTCAGCAGCCAGCAAGCCAGCCAACAAAAAGCCTTGAGTGAGAGACAAGCCCCTAGACACACAGGACTCCCACCACTCATCCTTTTGCTTCCCATTCTGCGCGTTCTTTGGGGGTCCTGTGTTGCCAAGCCTGATTGGAAGAGATAGAGGGGGGCACACCTCCTGCAAACCCGGGCAAACCTGACCTGTGGAATTGGATGCTGCCAAAAAATGGCTGGTTTGCGGGTCTGGTTCATAGGAAAACCAATAGAAACTGGATTCTGAATTTTGAGTTTTTCAGAATTTTTTTTTGACAAAGGTGAAATTTTTGCTTGGAATTTTTCATTGTGAACAGACAGACAGACAGACAGACAGACGGACAAGCCACATAATTATATAGTAACCTGACCTGTGGAATTGGATGCTGCCAAAAAATGGCTGGTTTGCGGGTCTGGTTCATAGGAAAACCAATAGAAACTGGATTCTGAATTTTGAGTTTTTCAGAATTTTTTTTTGACAAAGGTGAAATTTTTGCTTGGAATTTTTCATTGTGACGACAGACAGACAGACGGACAAGCCACATAATTATATAGTAACCTGACCTGTGGAATTGGATGCTGCCAAAAAATGGCTGGTTTGCGGGTCTGGTTCATAGGAAAACCAATAGAAACTGGATTCTGAATTTTGAGTTTTTCAGAATTTTTTTTTTGACAAAGGTGAAATTTTTGCTTGGAATTTTTCATTGTGACGGACAGACAGACGGACAAGCCACATAATTATATAGTAACCCGCACTCGGTGGCCCTAGCGGGCCCCCTCGTGAATCCCGAACCTTTGAAAGAAGGCGGCCGTCTTGTCCAGGAAAGGGGGCCTCTCATCTATGGGAGGCCCGACTCGAGCAAGAAGAAGTTGAAACCATTCAAATTGAAACGACAAAAAAGGTAATAAAAACAACCGGAAGAACATGACACCAAAATAAAAGATGGCGGGGTGACGAGGTTCAATGCCGGTTGTTTTGGCGCCCACCGGAAACAATGAAGTATGCCATTTTTTTTGCGATTAAGTGAACAAGTGCAGAGAGCGGTGCGCGTGCTCAATTTGATGATGGTTTTGACCGATGCATCTGAAGAAACCCTCACAGGAATTCGAAGTACAGACGAACAACGTTCTTTCGAAGATCGAAACTTCTTCCCCATTTCGAAATACTCATCGCATTGTTGAGAGCTCCTTTGGCAAGGTGGCGCTGTGAACTGCAGGAAACTCTTCAAAGGGATCAAGAGCTGTCATTCAGGCGCGGCTTTTTGGGCATTTGTGGTCATTCTAGCTCTGTTCTTTGGTCGTTGGCAGTCATTCTGGTGCCGCTTGCTGGTCATTGGCTGTCAATCTGGCACCGTTCTGCGGTCATTTGCCGTCCCTCAAGCAAGGTGATTTAGACATTTGCAGTCGTTC